>JAHPZR010011709.1:27500-40000 GCA_019787425.1 Platygyra sinensis
TTTGTCACGCCAGTACTGTACTCCATTTTGCAATAAATCGGGCATTGAAAGATTTTTTCTACTTTCCTTTTTTTGGCGGGAAACCGTTTGTTACGCACTCACTTCGAGTGACAGTGCAGTTACACATTACCAAAGTTGTCCTAAGTCCGTACAGTCAACTACATTACGTGTAGATAACATCCCAGATGGACAGAAATAAAAATAATCGTAAGTTGCCAACTTGGATGTCCTGATTTCCTTTACTTTATTTACGCCGACATATACATGTATTCATTTTGTGATGTGAAGCTCTCTGGTTTACTTATAACAAGTCATCTGAACTCCGATATAAGACTTACTAATGAGCATGCATATTTTTTGTAGCAAATGTACAACTTCGTTTGAATCAACATGGAGGCTGTTATGACAGCGGAAGATCCTATCCTGACGTAATAAGGGAACGAGTACTAGACTTAGCTCATGCAGGGACAAGCCAACGTCAAATTGCAAACAGAACTTCGAGTTAGCCGGGGTTACGTGCAAAAAGTGCTTGAACAATACAATTACAAAAACATTTCAATACGAAGTCCCCGTACTAGCTTTTCTGTTCCAAAAGTTACCAACGAAGTCCTCGAGTTTATGTCTGTCGAGAAAATTATAAAGCCAAGCATTTATGCCTCGGAGTTACGAGAAAGACTTTTATTAGATGGCGTTGTAGACGCCGACGATTTGCCAAGTGCTTCTCAAATAATTTTTAAATTGCTTTGGCTCATTTTTGTTAGATATTATCTTTCTTCCCTCGCTGCTCTCGAGAACCATGTATTCTCTGTTATTTGCATTTAGATCCTCGCCGATACATTCCGATACAAGCGATTTGTTTCTCACGCAAGCCATTAACTTATCCAGGCTCGGCTAGTGTTAAGTGTGGATTGCACGGGAGAACTGAGTATCTGCTTTCGCAAGAACTCACCTTCTAATTACTCCAAACGAGTGTCAGTATTGGACTCGATGTACTGCTATCACGTAAATCGTATGCATGTACTTCTACTGCTGTGAAGTTAATATTTTGAGCAGCTGTGAATGTAGTCAAACTGCTGAACTTAACTGTACTGAAGCTGTTTGTTAACGACATGACAATATTAACTGCGAGTATGGGGACATAAGTTGAACAATACCGGTCGAGGAAGCGAGGATGCTTTATCACATGTTCAATGGGGGATGGATTCTTACCATGTCTTAGCTTAATGTGTTTTGTTCGACAACATTGAAACAAATTCTGGACATGTAAAGAAATGATGACCTACATTTCGTCTATATCCTTTGCTTGTGAGGGGAAGTGAATGACGTGGAGAACAATCCAGCCCTGCAGTATTTAATAACAATAATCCAACAACCACTGTGTCTGCTGGCCACAACTCCAGGAACTGACCGAAGCACCCTTGACGCTGGTAAGCAGTGTACGATGTTTTGCAATTATGTTCACCTATTTATTGTTAAAATTTACAATCAAATAGAAGACGCAGTACTCAGAATATGCATATTGGATCGAGCCTATAAACAGAGATCTCCGTAAGCCCCGGGTGCGCCGGCTACTCAGATCCAAAATAAAAAAGTAAATAAGTACTTTGTTTTGCATCCAACGGCAACTTTTCCATTTGCGACGCGTGCTTTCCCTTTGGTAAATACATTCGGAAATAAATAAAGTTTTCCTTAAAGAGCCAAGTGTCCAAAAAATGTTTTTGACTGAATAAACTTGAAAGTTTCGTCGAGAATTTCGCCACGCTTGAATCTGCTTGCAGACATCAATCGAACGTTCAGGAAACGAAACAGGCTCAGATTGCGAGGCAGCGGTTACCGACGAAAAGCACACCATATAAGATAACATACTCTGTATTCCAACACGTGCAAAATGGCGGAAAAGCGGCAGCGTGGGCTTGCTGAGATGTGGCAGGTGTCAGTGCCAAAAAGCAAAAAGAAAAAGGATGTTCCAGGTAATTATGTAATGCAATCCATGTTAAATAAATAGTTTTGTTATTATAGTGTTTTATCGAGCGGTATCCAACTAATTTACATAATTTGTTCCGAACAAGATCGTACTGTAGGTCACGTTAAAAGGTGAAAAAATTCTTTGGTGGTTGGAAATTTGCAAGGCAGTTTTTGAAAATAACATAATCCAATTTTCGTTCTCAGCTTTCTCTGAAAACAAGTAAAGAAGTGAAAAAGAAAAATGCAACTTTAGAAATTTAAACTTAGATCTAATTTACACCAGCATGATGAAAATCGCATCTTTCCTATTGAAGCCATTTTATAACATAAACAAGAAGTCTGTATGAGAAGAAAAATGCTGTTTACTTTTTTCAAATATCGCTTTTCATTTTTTAATACTTACATTTTTTTTTCTGTTCCTGAGAATTCTTTATCTATAAGTATTTTGAAGACAATCCTTTAGTTTGCATTATCAATTTCCCAGCACTTGATAAAGGAGATTCCAGCAGCATCCAAGAACCCTCACCTTCAAAATCGTCTAGCACTTTAGGCGAAACAGCATCTGCGAATGTTACGTCAGCTAGGGTAAATAGTGAGAGCCTTTCCTTCGGAACTTCTACTCCTCCAAAACTGCAACAGAAGGAAGCCATGAAGCTACTGGAAGAGTATTTTCCCGAGGCTTTTAGCATAAAAACCCTGCACAGTTACTACACCTGCTCAGGCACGTGTACAGAGGTTTCCAAACAAGAACAACAAAAACAACAAGGAAAAGGTGACAAATTCCAGCACAGATGGCTATTTGAAGAAACCCTCGCGTTTTCAAGGGAAACAGGGATGTGGTGGCTTGTTTATATTGAAGGGCAGGGGATGTTCTGCCTTCTTTGTCGCGTACATAACAGGAAGAACAGATTCAACAAGGATTCAAAGTTTAACTGTGAGCCATCCATTCGTTACAAGAGATCAGCTCTCTTCAACTCTAAGGCTAAGGGGCACCCCGGAGGCAGAAAAGACCTGGGCCATGCCCAGTCAACTGGGCACCTTGCAACCCATCTTCTGGAACTGGAGCGTAGAAAGAGCCCCCTTGCACAGCAACACAAAGCAGTCCAAGAAAAAGCAGACAAGGTGACTTTCAACGCTATGCTGAGTGCTTACTGGCTGGCACATGAAGAGATTGCCAATGTGAAGCTGAAGTCGTTGTTAAATCTAGAAGAACAGCTAGGCCTTCAAGAAATGAGTCACTGGAAGAACACAAGCAAGCGATGTCAAAGAGAACAGAGATTGCTACATGGGCAATTACTGAAGAAGACAACACTAGCTCGAATCCAAGAAGCAAAATGGTTCAGTATCCTTGTTGACGAAGTAACAGATTGTGCTGTGACTGAACAACTTCTCATTTACATTGGTTATGTGGACGAGACAGGCAAGCCCCACTTTGACTTTTTGGAAGTTAAAGACTGCCTTGCAACATCTGATTCCGCTAATGCTGAAACGATCACCCGTTTAATTATTGAGGAGCTGAAGGAAAGTGGCCTGAGAGTTGAACACGCCTGTGGATATGGTTCAGACGGTGCCAGCGTCATGACAGGAGCCCAGAATGGCGTTGGTGCCAGGCTACAAGCGATGTGTCCTCTTCTTGTACGAACACACTGTATAAACCATAGATTGGCTCTGACCTGTGGAGATGCAAATGATCAGGTCAAGTTCATTACCACAGTGGAAACTACACTCAAGCAGCTCTGGAAGTGGCTCGAATACCCCAAGAGATGCTCTGCATACATCAAGGTCTGTGAAAGTTTGAGGAAAATTCAAGTGCCAGATCCTACACAGAAGAAGTCATTGGCTGTTAAAGTCCAGAAGGCCTGCAGGACGCGATGGCTGTCAACGGGGCAAAGTGTATCAAGTGTTTGTACAAATTTGGTGGCACTGATGCAAACGCTCAGAAAATTCAAGGAGCATGATGCTACAGCTGATGGTTTGCTGAAAAGGATGAATAATGTCAAGTTTGTTGGTACCCTTCTCATCTTAAACGAAGTTCTTCCCCTCCTTAACACTTAAGTAAAGTGTTCCAGCAAAACAAAATCCACTACTCTGCCATTAAGCCATCACTGGAATCAACAAAGAGGAGAATTACTGAAGTTCGATCCAGCTGCAAGCCACTACATGCCTTAAAAGAAGCTTTGATAAGCCAGTACAAAGATTTGGAGCTAACTCTTCCCTCATCACAGGAAGAAGTATTGGCCAACCTGTGCCAAAGCTACACCTTAGCACTGGAAGAGAACCTGGACAGACGCTTCACGCAGGCTACTCCGGTATTAGAAGCCTTCAGTATCTTTAATCCTATCACCCTGCCTGCTGCCACTGATCCCGATTTCATGGAATACGGTGTGGAGAGTGTGAAGATTCTAGCTGGTCAATTCCAGTTCAGTGAGGATCAGATGAAGACCCAGTGGCAGAATTTCAAATACCTCATGCTATCCTGGCAGCCACCTCGCAATGTGTTTGCAAGGGGGGAAGGAGTCCAAACTATCACCCACTGAATGGATTCTTCGTAAAATTGTAAAAGAGCAAGCACTGCTTAAAGTAAGCTACAGCTTTTTGGTGGATGCTGCAAAGATCTGTCTGACACAGCCAATGTCAAACGCTGTTGTTGAAAGAGGAGCCAGTGCAGTCAAAAGGGTTAAGACTAGACTCAGAAACCGCCTCAAAAATGACATGCTGTCGACATGTCTTCATGTTTCAATCAATGGACCGGAGCCAAAGTCCGAAGAGTGTCAATTAGTCCTGGCAGAGGCAGCACAGGTATGGAGGAACACTCACAAGAGGAACCTGCCTCCATTGAGCCTCCCAAGGATTGGTGGCAGCAAGCACGAAGATGTACGGATCACTGAAACAGCAACTGTTGCTATTCAGACAGAGGCACCTGGTAAGTATACAGGTAATAACTTTAAACATGAGTCATAGCCCCAATTAAATAAGTTTACACAGTAGTCGTAGGGATAAAAAAAAACACACAAATAGCCATTGAAGAACTGATGTTTATTAATTTAATTGCAGAAAACCTAGACGTTATGGTGGAAGAAGAGCCCCAGACATCAACCTTAGCAAACAGTGACAGTGTACACAAGGCACTTACTGCAATGGACATGGTTGATGATTCTGGTGCAGATTCAGACTTCGAGTTTGACTTTGAAGACGAAACATTTTAAGCTTAACACACTATTTTCAAAGTAGCTGTTTATGCAGTATTACTCCAAAATGTATATGTGGATTAATAAATGTTCTATAATCAGTGGCACAATCATCCCCAAAACGCGCCAAAATGCACTTCTCCTAGCTTTTCCCTCCTTCCATACCCCCCCCCCCTTTCCTCGCACCAGAGGCGCATGGAAGGCACTTGCGCGCCTTCATAAATTCCTCTGCCGGCTACTCCATTTTATTCTCCTTCTACTAAAAAATTTAGGGAGAACCCTGTATAAAGTGCCACAAGATATTAATTCTGTACAAAAAAGTGTTTACGGTCATAATAAATGCAGGTGCGGCCGTAACACTGCTAGAGCAGAGACCTGAAAACAATTCAGGCTCTGAGTGGGATTCGAACCCACGACCTCTGCGATGCCGGTGCAGTGCTCTCCCAACTGAGCTATCGAAGCCACATGAGAGCGGTTGTATACGGGTTAGCCCTTTATATGTGGACGTTATACTTGGCCCAAGTATAGTAAAGAGTGAAATAAATTTTGTCCATAGCAGCAACTGAGTGATGACGGTCATTAATGCAAGTGCGGCCGTAACACTACTAGAACAGAGACCTGAAAAAAATAGTGTCAAACATCGAAGACCACATTTAATCATATTTCCAACACCTCAAATTTTGCCGAATATTTTGCGCGCTGTCTTTAAAATTGTAATGACTTGTCTACCTTTTCACTTGTAGCAAGTCAACTCCCCGATGCTTATATTTGAGAACAGCATTCCAACCAAAAGGAATGGAATTACGCATAAGACCCCAAGTACGCATTGCGGACCTATTTTTTGAAGATGCGGTTGAAATTCAACGCCCTGACGGAAGTGTCATGATGGATAATTGTGGCTTTCACCATGGTCTCTTTGTTGAGCCAGTTCTGAGAGAACTTTTTAACGACTACGGCCCCGGGGGTGGGGGGTATCCCATATATTCCTGGGTGGGGAGTTGCAGCTGATTTTCCTACCCTGTTTAAGACGGAATTCCCATTTTTGATACCCTGTTTACAGTTGATTTCACATTACTTTTCCGCGCCGCGTTGCCAAGTTCGTTGGGAAGTTGGGTACTAGCTTCCGAAGTAGCCAATTACGTGGCGAATTAGACAATCAAATTGCGAACTTCGAATCGAAGTTCCCAACTTCGGTCGCACTAAACTTCGCAACTTCACATCTTTGCGTCTTTCTAAACGTATGTAATTTACCTGCGAAGAGATGAAACCTAATCGTTTTACTAAACAGGAGAAGGCATTGTCATGTGAGGTCCGTGACATACATGTAATCGTACGTAGAAAAGTGGTTAGAGGGTTCCAAACCATTCCAAATAGGGCTGCAGTTAAATTTACCGAGAAAGACAAATATTGTCGGTCGTACCTACAGGAAGCGTTCAATCAGGAGTTGGTCGGAACAGATTACAAACAGCAATGGCGGATGATCGATATTGTCTTGTACATGGAGTTTTACAAACGTCAAAGGCCAAGTATGTATGTTGCGGAAAATCAGGTTGTCTTCATTACCCGCTAACATACCGTTTCAAGATAAGTCGTGTATTGACATGGCTACATTGACTAGTAAACCTGTACTTACGGACTGATTTAGGATACACTTATTTGGAAGTTAAGTGTTTGATAATTTTACCTGTAGAGCTACTTTGCATGTGTAGGGCTCGAAATTGCACCTGATACGGGCGCATTTGCGACTTAATTTTTCTTTTTGCGACTAGAAAAAAGAGAGTAGTCGCAAATTTGCGACTAGGTTTTGCCTTGTCTGATACGAAATAAAAGAGCTAGCAGTTGAGTTTTTGCTTAAACAACTTTAGAAATGAAAAGATTCATTGAATTTGCCTCTTACAATTTTGTTACAATCTGAAGGTTTATCGTAATTTACCAGGAATACATGCACGCAACGATTTTCGTTTGATAGCCCGCCATTTTCAATGGTTTCTTTACACATGTATATCGCAGGCTCATATTTCGTCTTGCTTTGCCGCCGTTTTGATGGCGGATTGCCGTGGTGCGTGAGTCATGGCATGTATTCATATTGAATGATTCAGTCATTCCGGGTTCTTTGAATAATCACTGTAGTAACGCCCCGAAACTTGAGGTGTAAAGTTTAACACACACAAAAAAATTCGTTACTTGTTTAGTCATCGGTGGAAAACTTTCGAAAGGTAAAACTATAGGAATTTTGTTAGGTAAGCTAATATTTCCGCCCAGTACATGTGTTATGTTATTTTGCAGAGACTGGAGGCGTTTACATGTAAGAACTGCAGTTTCCAGCTGTAATATCTGTTCATGATTTGGAAATCTATCGCTTTGACTAAAATAGCAGGCAATTGTGCCTTAAATTACGGAACGGAACACAGGTTCAACTTGATCGTTTAGATGGACTCGGTAGTGTTTTTCACTGAGACGCTAAATGTTCTGTACTATTAAATCTCGAAATGACTTAAAAGCTGTAGAAACAATGGAAATTAAAGCGTTAATTGTTTGAAAATCATCATTATTTCTTAACTGAATGGCCTTAATTAATTTTGCGCATAAAATTTTCAAAGTTGCGACCAAATTTTCGTAACTATTCACAAATTGCGACCAGACATTTTTTTTAATTTCGAGCCCTGATGTGAGCTATATTTATTCCCGTTGGATTTAGAACTCGGATTTTCACGTTTGTTTATCAAGAAATAACAGGGAAATTAGAAATAATTACATAATTCTGTTCAAGCGACTCTAATTTTCATTTAAGCCGTGGCAACTGTATAAATTTATTCCGTGATTGAGCTTAGAACTTAAAAGTAATGACTGCACATGTTTAGAAGGATTCAGACTCGCTTACACGTAAGACTTGAAGCATCGACTAAAATTTAAATTTAATTCAGCCAAATATACCAGTAAAACTTAAACGTTTACTGCAAAAGTTGAATTATTGCGGGAGAGAAAAATTGGATAACGAATGTTGTCTATGTGACCCAACTTGAATGTTTGGAAAAGCAATTTAAATGAAACTGTATTTGAGCCAATTAAAAACTGCACAACTCTTATCTTTTCATCTTTCACTTGGGAAACTCTAAGATGAAGATCAATTTTGTCACGTACTCTCGAATTCCCAGAAATAGAAAAAGCCCTTCGATATCGAATTTTATATACTACGGTCTCAAGAAACAGTCAGAACGTACATACTGAAGGTTTTTATTGCAGCGAACATAACCTTCAGCTGTGTAACTTCTTGTCAGCCAGATTTTAATTCATAATTCGTAGCCAACTGAAATCCTTGTTGAATTCTGCTCGTTTGCGGATAAGCTTGTAGGGTTTGATAAAAGAATGGCAATGGATTAGGATATCCTTGTGGTTGACTGGAAAAACTATAAAGAATATTAAAGGCAAAATCCGCCTGAATTTCGGCGTTGTGTGCCGTGTTTATTCTTCCGTGCTAGAATCGCTTGAATATTCCCTCCGCCGCCTTGTTTTCTTGGCCTTTTTGTGACTGCTATGTATCCCCGTCCAAACTGATTCCCAATTTAATTTCTCCTTACTATTCGAAATCAAAATACTCCATTGTTCCGTATCCCTTGCCGCAACACAAGGTATTTTTCCAACTAGGAAAGACATCACTCACCCACTCACCACACGGCTCTGCACAAGTGTCGGCAACCTTGCGAAGTTTAGTGCGGCCGAAGTTGGGAACTTCGATTCGAAGTTCGCAATTTGATTGTCTAATTCGCCACGTAATTGGCTACTTCGTAAACTAGTACCCAACTTCCCAACGAACTTGGCAACGCAGCGCGGAAAAGTAATGTGAAATCAACTGTAAGACATAGATTAAAAGTTGGGGTTACAAATTGTGTGGCTTTCTTGTTGTGTAATCAATGGAAATTTAATGTGCCTGGTATCAATGCCAAAGTAAACGGAAGTCAATAATAATTTACAAGAGCTTTGCCGTTTATCATCCAAGAAGAGATATCCCATTTAAGACAAAAATTGATAAACGGATACCCTGATTAAAACAAAAAATGACAAATTCGATACCCTGTTTAAGACCAAAATCCCGAAAAACATATCCTGGCTGGCCGCACTTCCCCATTAAGCTCTTCTAACGGAGTACCCCCCCCAGGCTACGGCGTCCAACTCATTTATCAGCCCCCGTATTGTCCACATCTGAATACCTGTGAATATTGTTTTCCTGAACTGAAAGAATTTCTGCGCAGATGTCACATCTTAGCGATGGAAGAGACAAAAATTGCCATATCCAAGGGTGTATAGTCGATATTAACAACTAATTCACATAACTATTTTAGTAATTGTGGATATATATAACCCAATAACATTAATGTTACACGTGTACAAAGCTGCTGAGTCCTCCAACAAATATCTTCCTCCTTGTTCATAAAATACAAAACGACATGTTTTCAATAATTCATTGTTGCGTCACTTGCCTGTTGGACTCTGCAAGGAGGCGTGACCGTTAATCAAATTCGCATATCCTGATTGGCTAACTTGTAAAAAAGTTTGTTGAATGGCCACGGTAAGGCGCGTCGCACTGTAATAATCAATTACCTGACTGCAGTTATTACATCTGAGGACAGTTTACTCGACAGACTAGCGTGACAAATCATTGCAAAATGCAAATGACATCACATATACAGAGTTGTTTCCAAGAATAACCTCACTTCCAATAATAATGCAAGATCAACATAGACATGGCAGAGAAGTCTTCAGGGAAGCGCATTTGCCAAATGGGCTTCGAGTACAGCACTGTCAAGAACCTCGTGTTGTACATGGAAGCTTGGTATAAGAAATATTTTTCATTTAGCTTCAAGAATTTCATCAAAATATCTAAATTTCATCACATTCCTCATCATGCTGTTTTAGATACTGAAAATGCAATTATATGTAGCAATGTAGAAGAAAAATGTGTTACTTTGAGTGAACAAAATCAACAATGCATGAAAGGAAAAGATTGCTTGCAGCATCAGTGGATCTCCGACACAACCCTTTCCTACTGTGAAAAAAAACAGGTATCATCGGCTCCTCTTTCAAGAAGGAAAAGGAATGTTCTGCATCATATGCCTAAAGCAGTACACTGTCAGTCCACAAAACAAAAGTAAGATGTTCAACACTGAGCCTTCCATAAGATATAAGCTGAAAATAGTTGAAGAACATGCAAGCCATCAACAGCATTTAGCAGCTGTGGAGGCTGTGCTTCTGAGCAGGGTGTTGGTGTTTCAGCATCAGGGCAGGTACAGGAAGAAAGTCAGAGAAACTGTTAATTACAATGCATTTGTGACCTCACAGAGGAAAACGTACACTAACGGCTATCTGTTTTCACGGGGAAAACGAACAGCTGAGAAACAGGTATCAAACGGACCTCAAAAGCGTTAAAACAGTTTCCTAAGCCGTTTGAACGGCCAAGCAAAAATTTCAAACGGATAGGCAGTAGCATTTTAACGGCCAAGCAAAATATTCGAACGGATGTGCAAAAGCGTTTTAACAGCTAAGCAAAACGTTCGAACGGATTGCCAAGAGCGTTTTAACGGCTGTCAAACAAATCGTTGAAACGGATTGATGGATAAGCGTTTTAACGTCGACCTAAGCAAAACGTTTCTATTAAACAGGTACAGAGCTACTAACGAAAACAAATACTTACTTAAAGCTAATCCTTTAACGGCGAAATTCACAATGAGCTGTTTGATATGCCTAAACTTACCATAAATTGTAGTTCCTTGCAGTCAAGTATACGCTCAAATATGCGGCATTCTTTCGATCGTTCATTCAATCACTTCAACGGTCAGACTGACTGAGACTCGAGAAATGTTTTTCTTCCAGTTAAAATTAGCCTGCGTTGCAGAGGAAACTAAGCCTCAGTAGAGTCCTATACTATACTATACCGGGGTTTAGTTTCGTCTGCAACGCAGGCTAGTTAAAATCAGCTGAAACGCATCGATTGCTCGTGGACAATCTCGACTGAGGCAACCTCGTCCCCAGGTAAAAGAAAGAACCTGAGTAGGAGGCTGCGGTAAGTTGCGTAGTAACAGTGACACGTGTCACGATAAAGATGGCGCCTGAACCTGGAAACAAAGCGAACTTGATTACGAAATGGACAGAAAATGGTTGGCGTAAAAGTCCAAATGAACTGAAAAATGTTGCAGATGTTGTCTATTCACTTGGATGGAATAACAGTTTACATTTCTATGCGAAACTGTACAAATGCTGTCTGCTGCTTTGTAAGGTAAGTGATCGTAATTAAGCTTATGAATTGAGGTTTTGAATTTTTAATCGATTAGGAACTATGTTATTTATTAAGCTAAGACACGAGGGCTGTAAGATATGTAACACACGTAAGAATTAAAACTTTCTTAACCAGATTTTACGGTCATTTTTTTGATGTTCGATTCGTAGTTTGTGCGGATGTTTACCGTTTTAAACGGCTTGTTCTATTTAACGGATGGTCATTGAGGATTTAACACTTTGCGAAATCAGCTTCTTAACGTTTGCCATTTAAACCATTGACTCTCGTGCCGCCCGTAACCGCCCATGCGAAAACCCACCCCCAATTTCCCGAGCTGCCCGTAACCGCCCGAAAAAAAGGACATGGTGACAATTGCCTTTCCTACCCTCCCTGAAGACTGTTTGGTTCTCTTATTGTTCTATTGTTCTTGAGGACAAATAAACCAATCAGAATCAACTTACTGAGCATATTTTTAAAGAACTTTAGGGGTCCTAGAAAGATGGTTTTTCGTCTTAAAATCATGCGCTCGATAAGCGCAGTAATCATGGCACATTGCGGGCCAAGTCTACAAACTTCCAGGGTCTTGTTTTAATTCCTAAAATGGAGAAATTACTTCTTCGACACTGAAAACGGAAAGGAAAAACATAAATCGATGTTTAGGTGGTCTCAGAATGGAAGATCAAGGTGTACAGAGTTTTCAAACCTTTCTGGTGAGGAATTTTTCCTTCCTTCAACTGCCACGAAAACTTGACAATCGGTGCGCTTTCAAGTGAGTTTTGAATACAGATCCCGAATTTAAAGCAGCTTCCCGGACTTTAGAAAACAAAAATGGTAATGTACAACATTACCTCAAAGTTGAATTCAACTTTTAGAATGAAAGGCAAAGCCATGGCCGACAAAATAACTGCAAAACTCGTCGGCAAAAACTCAAGCTTTCGCTTTAGCGTGAATAATTAATTCGAACATGCGGTCATGCAGCGAAGCACGTCTGCGAAATTTTGAACATTTTTTTGCTTTTAGACGAGTTTTTTGCCTCATGTTGAATGAAAATTTATCGCTATTGAGCTTCCTGTCAC
>JAHPZR010011709.1:42500-52189 GCA_019787425.1 Platygyra sinensis
AAACAAAAGTTGCGTGTCTCATCGAACAATGAAGTGTGCCAAGCTCCATACCAAGTGAAATGGCATGTCGGTGAGTCAAACAGCACGCATTTTTCAACTGTGCAAAATGACATGCTAACCGTGTCGAAGAGCTAACATTCAACGTTTCGTCTCAACAGTCAGTAACAAGTTCAGCTTGGCTGGCACCCAAGTTATGTAGCGGTGGCTGTAAAAATAAACTTTGGAAACAAACAGACATCTGCTCGCAGATTTTCGGTGATTCCAGTGCTTTCCAATGAGTATTGTACTCAAAAATTAAAGTTGATACAAAATCTTTATTCGTGCACACGTAATCGTGCGTTCTGTGTTTACGAAATCAGCTTTCTCTAACGGCTCTCGATGTATTGAAGATAAATGTTAGTATTTCAGATGACACGTAAAAACTCAAAATAAACGAGTAAACATGCAGTATTTACTCCATGGAAACTGAAGCAAAATTGTGACCTCTGACGCGAAAATGTTCCCATACGGTTAGCCGTTCATAAGCCGTTCATAAGCCGTTCATTTGCTGTTCGAACGGCTTGAGCTATCCGTTTAAAAAAATTAGCACCTGTTCGAACGGATCGAGCTATCTGTTAAAAAGATCGTCAGCCTTTGGAACGGTTCGAGCTGTCCCGTCCAAAAAAATCCGTCAACAAAGTAACTAGAAGTTTCCATTGGAAAGTGAAGAACAACTTGCGTTGAGCTGCTTGCATTTGTAGCATTTTGAAAGCTCATCCTCAGTCACGCTGTCGTTACTCCATGCTGATTGGATGATACTAAAGAATGCATCCAATCAGGGAAGAGCAAACAGTGTGACTGATGCTTCTCAGCACACATGCTAACTCTCTCCTCCGCACAGGCCTCTTCCGTGCTGCCTAAGCCCAAAATTATTAAAAATTCCCCATAGGGAGCCTCCGCGGAGGAGAGAGACATTCTAAAGAGTTTCAAAGTGTTTCAAAGTTCCAGGAATTGCTTCAAATATTCCGAGAAACAAATCGGCTTTAGTCATGGGAATTTGTACAACCTTCACTTGCTTTCAATCTCTTCCCCTGCGAAAACCTTCTACAATCGAAACAAGCTTGAAATCTATTTGAAGCGGAATTCTAGTAATCTCTATGTACAAAAGTTGCATGTGGTCGCTACAGGTGAACTATTACACTCTGTATTTTGTTGTTCTGACTGAGCCCTTATGGCAAAAATCAATGTAAACATACAGGACTGTAGCAGGGAAACCACAAGTTTCTGCCATATGCGAATGATTTACGCTTTTTACTGCCGGTCCAAAACGCAAAATTTGCCACCATTTTCTTTAAATATCCATTGATGCCATGATTTTGGATATTGGAATAAACAAGTTTCATTCGGAGTTCAATAAAACGAAGAATATTTCTTAATGCAAACGCGGCTTACCACGACGATTATGCCACTCAAAAATAACAAGAACCGCAGCGCGGTTGTAACCGCGCTTTAAAAATCACGGTTACTCACACTGTCCGACTCCGAGCAATGCAAAATACAAACAAAAAGACGTAAGGGAAGACTAACTTCGTCGTACAATAGATGGTGTGCTTATAACTCCGAACTCCGATGAAAGCTAAAACCACAAAGTGCATTAGTATGTCTTATTACGGCTAATTTTAGAACTCTTAGGGTTTTCCCCCTGCAAGTTCTGGCAAGTTCTTGTTTACCTCAGCAAAGAGCCCAAGAATTCACTTGAATTGCCTATAAATCCCCCAAGAAATATTCGCAACTGTGCAAATAAATTAATGACCGATACTTGTGGCGGAATAGACTTGCAAATAAGGAGGATATTATTTGTCACGTAGCGAAAGGGAAACCTGCAGCGTCAGCGCATTATGTGGCTGACGTCATACCTTTTTTAGTGCAGAGTACACTATTGGGATGATTTGGGGATTGACGGCACTAAAGGGCTATGGCATTAAAGTGTAAAGTTTAATGTTTGTTTAATTAATTAGCTCCAATTAATTAATTCGCTTTGTTTTGAGGAGGTGGGGTAGATACCTTTCATTGCTACGTAAAACATACTACACTTAAATGACATCGTAGATAACATCACAAAACTGCATATGGTTCCAATATTCTCTTGTTATCCTAGTGGTACTATTCTCTTAAGAACAACAGCAATTTTACTCGAAGCGCATGCCCAGATTGATTAGCATTATGCTAAGTATATTTTAGGCAAATTAAACAATACATTTCATGTACACAATTATACACGAACGTTAAGTGCTTTTCCTTATGTAAGAACACAACATGTAAGACGCATGCGCTGTACCATTGTCAGCATGATACAATCCGTTCTCTAGTTCAGATTCATGTGTGCGATACCACCCTCTCGTCTTAACGGACGATAGCTGTTATAGCTTCAAGTAATATCAGTTCCTCCTTTTAGTGCAAAGAACGCTTCTCTTGTATCTTTTGGAATCATCATTATCTCGGTTCAAAAACGTCGTGTACTGTTTTCAAACTATTTCGTGTTTGCTATCCTCTAAAGAGGGAAACGAATAGATCTCCTCACCCGCTTGTTTATTTTATCCCCTATGAAAGAGAACAAAAAGTTCACAAATGTATTCACCCGAAACATTTCGGAGTTAGCGGCATTAAAATTACTAATGTCATGACAAAAGAAACTCCTCAAATATTGCTTTAGACACTGTGGCACTTACGGAAACCGCAAATAAATTTAGTCAGTCTTTGAGCGGACTCATTCACCGACGTAGGATATATTATCTTTTTTTCGGCTCGTGAGCGGGCGGAATTCAACAAATCCTGCAATCTGATTGGTTCCTGGAGCGGGCGGAATTCTCACATACGGACCGCTACAGCGGGCGGAATCCATCGAGTTGATCTATTTTTGTGAATGAATTGGCGGTTATCGTCGATCTTTCGCCCTTTTTTCACTTCCAAAGACGATTAATTAACGCAAGTTTACCTCTATTCACCTTTAGATGGCAAGGAAAGTTACTGTAAGTAAATTCAATTGAAGTTTTTGAAGTTGTGAGAGTTTGTTTGGTTGTTTGTTGCTCGGCGCTGTAATGGCGCGTAATCCTGTGTGTCTCTCTGTACAATTTTAAGTAAAAACTGAGTCAATTTCAGTCGAGTTTTCCTCTCTAATCGTTGCTGTACTTCAGAGAATTGCTGTGGAGTACACTTGACGAATTTTCTCGTTATCTGCTACTCAATTTACGGTAGAAGAGTCTACTTCAGTCGAGTGATTCGCAATGATCGACAAAAACTGTTTTTGTAGTACAACTTCGAACTTTGAACAAAAATTCACACCTGCAGCTGGAAAACAATTTTGGAGACCTTAACTAGAGAACTGAATGCACTAACATAAAGTAGTTCGAAATAATTCTGTTCTTTAATGCGTCTTTCTTCGTATAGTATCTGATTTACTCGTTCTTTCGCTCGTCATATTTTTTGCGAATGGCTTGTAGACGGCGCGTTAGCCGATTCAGTGGCAAAGTTGCGTAAACAAACGCACTTGTAAGCCAGTTTACGGCAAGAAAAAAAAGATAAAAATGTTATTGGCCAGCTTAGGGTCGGTCTGTATAGGGAAAAACTGAGACCTCGGGCTTGAAAATGCTGCCCTCGGCCTGCGGCCTCGGGCAGCATTTTCAAGACCTCGGTCACAGTTTTTCCCTATACGGACCTCCCAGCCGGCCAATAACATATATTTATCGGTCAACTTAAAACGCTTCTCGGTTGTATTAATCGACATCGATAACATTGTGTATTTTGAACTGGTTTATTGTTAAAACCAACGGTGGTAACATAATAACAACGTGCTATTCCGAGAGGCGAGGTGACGATTTGATAATTGAATTAGTAATTGTTTATCGATCAAATGAAAATTTGCCTCTTGAATGAAACAAAATCATTCCTATTCCATTTTTTTTTTCATAAGTCAATAACATTATTTCATCTTTCTCTAGCAGGAAATGAGCGAGAATATCTTCATTTGTATGTTTTTTTTTGAGAAAACAAGGGTATCATGTTACAAACTTTGCGAGGAAAACAAAAGTATCAAGTTACAAATGTTGACGTTGAAAACATAAAATTATCGCGTTTGCTAGTTTAACGTATTAATGAATTTAAAATGAACGAAATTCAACGTAAAACACCAGAGTAAAATTTAAAATCGCCTTTACAAACAGTAAGTTATTTTTGAGTTTTGAACTAACAGGTTACATATAGGCAGTGGATGACTCAAAAAGTACTGACAATCCTGCAAAATACAATGTACTATCTGAGATTGTCTCACTAGTTAGCGTACGTAATATTTACTTCAAATCCAACGCTTCGATAAAGCCGGAAAAATGTATTTTACACACAGTAAAGACAAAATAATCACCCGAACATCTACCTTCATGTTTCTTGTCTGCAAGCAGTCCTTGTTGATTCACTGGTGACTATAGACACGCAATCGACTGATCAATCTGTAGCACAACAACTGCCAACGACTAAACCGTCACTAACCGTTTACTCCCTGTAGCCGATTGCACCATCAGGCGTAAATGCTGCGAAATCTTCGATGACGTAATGGTCTTAATCAGGAACTATTTCTAAGATATGTCTGCGTATGAACGGCACGAATAATTCGACACCAAGGCTATAAACAAAAGCTTTTTCTCTTCATAGTCGCGATTAAATTATGTCGGTTTTCTTTACGAGTAAGAAGCTAGCAAAGTAGTCACGCAAGTCACATAATTCAAGAGTTACGCTGTCCACGGCTATTTTTAGTACGGTGGTTATTTCCGTACCAATGACATAATCCTTGCACGTTCTGACACGTTCTTTTGCTTCGGATCGAACGCTTCGATAAAACCAAAAAAAATATATTTCACACACAATAAAGGACACAATACGTGTAACATTTTCGTGTACTGATGTTCAGTCAAACGTTTTTGGAGAATAAACATTACAGGTTGCGTGATTCAAAGTCCCGACCGAGACTTGGCCGAGCAGAGGTCTGCGTCTGGTCACCGACAAAACCAAAAAAAATAAACTGAAGGTAAAACATTAACCGCGCACGCCTACGGCTGCGCGGTTAATAATTTTGAGATTGCGTTATTTTCATTTCGAACACTGAAAACGGCTTTGCGAAAGCCGTGCTATTTGTGTCAAAAGTTCCGTTGCCAATACCTTTTCACACTTGGAAAATCTCTCGCTTTGAACATAGTTAGTAAAGGGGAAAAACTTCTAACTATTAACCATGGTTTGAACGGTTAATACAATTTTTTGCGGCCACACATGGAAAATCAGAGCCGTTTGACTCTGATGAACATTGTCTACCATGTATTTCTCGACTCGCACCAGGAAAAATGAGTTTCGCTACCTTGGAAAGAGGTTGTTTTGGGAAGCGTGTCTTAACGCACGCATGTCTTCACTCGCGTGTCTTTTGGCAAATTAAGCGTGTTAAACAGCTCACTGCTTTGAACACTCTTTGTTTTGCCTATTACATATGCGCATATCTGAGAGAGAAGTGACCCGCTTAGCGTGCCGTGTCATTGCACGCGCGTGCCCGTGCGTTCACCTTTTTCCCTGTTTTCCCATGGAGAGTCACATTTCTTCCACGTGTCAAAGTGCCTCTTAACTTCAATACACAACTCACCAACAGCCAAGCAAGCACTCATAATTTGGATTTGCAACATTGGGTCATTTGAAGCCAGCCTCATTAAAGCACTATATTTTCAAGGATCAAGAAAGTCTTGGCAATAATAAACCTTCTCAGGCAAAAATTTGTTTACTGGCTGATTTGAGGTTTGCTTCCAGGTCACTGGACCACATGACAACCTCTTTCTAATGGCATGGCTTATTGCAGCCTTTGAAGTTCCACTGGGAACAATGTAATTAGAATCTACAACATTTTAAATCTTTGATAAGGGTATTGATGGAGAATCTCATTTCAGAAATTCAATAATTCCAATACAGTTCCAGTCAAATCTGAGGGATTTTGAGCCCACTTCTTGGTGTCAAGGACCAATTTCTCCGCTGTCAACTAGTATTTTCCACATCTTTTTTGCACATTGTCTGCTTACAGTTGTACCTTAAATTTCCTTGCAACATCAGAGTAACTGTCTCCAAAAAAATACACATGTATGGTCTCCACCATTTTGCACAATTGTGCCTATAATGCCCCTTCAAATATCCTGGGATATAACTTCAACCAGTCTTTGTTTTCAACATCTCTTCAACTCAAGGTTTTCTCTTTGGCAGCTGCTGGCAGGAACAACCAAAATGGCATCTCATGATCAGTGTTTTGCAGATCACAGCGCCGCATAAATGTTATCACAAGACCAGAATCTTTGAACTGCAGACAAAAACCAAGTCTGTGAAGCGGGCCAAAAAAAGCCCTTGCCCACAGACATCTGAGATGGATGGTATATTCAAGCACATGGAACACTGCAGGATCTTGGATGTTACCAGTGAATGGGATGCAATTATCCTGCATTGTGTGTGCCAACCTCAAATAGCCAGGTAACTAGAAGAGTTTGTAGTGCAGTGGAACTACTATGGAATCAGGACTGTTGGACATGGCTCTCCCCTTACATTATGTATCAAGATATCAATTCCCCTGAGAAGACAGCTCAGATCATAAGTTCTGTAAAACCAGTTTCATCTCATGGATAGAGAACATGGCTCTTCACAAAGATTGAACCTTGAACGGAAAATAGATTCTGGTATGCAGCACTTCTGGAGTGTAAGATCCCACATGCTTAACAGCCTTGTGCAATAGTGCATGGTAGGCACAGGAGACTCCAAATGTGGCCGCCAAATCCATTTTCAAAATGGCAGAAGGTTATTTTCCCCTTGGGGGTAGGGTTGAAATTACTTCTTTGTTGTGCTAATCATTAACTTTGCACCCAAAGTGCTATGTAGTCAGCGGATACTGCCAAATATGCTCTTTGAAGAAAGATGCTTGAAAACTGCAGCTTTCAGTATCAAACTTGCTTGGTTTGGTGTTTTTTTTCTCGACGAAAGGAGGTTTTGCAAGTCAAGGTATTGTGAAAACTTCTTTGCCTCTTGTTTTTGCATATTGTTTAGCATTTTAGGCTTCAAAAGGCTTTAGCGTGGACAATTATTCAAACATAAATTTGGATGTTCTGGGAAGAAGAATACTTGAAGAAGAAACCTATGTTTTTTGTTTGTTAAAATCTGCATTTAGCGCCGATATTTAGGATTTTTTATCTCTGTTTAGCAGGCGGAGAGGATGCACACAAAGACAAATTGAAGCATCTTATCGTGTATTTCAAAGTCCTGCTGATCCGCGTTAAAGATTTCTTTAAGCGAGTCTTAACTGTGGAACGGTCCTTTCTGACGAAACCAAACTGCAGCAGACTGTGGCTGGAGAAGATCAAATTTTGTTTCAGAGGAAAAACAAATAAACTTTAGCATGTCCACTCAGAAGAAAAAAGTGTACATAAGATTCAATGTGTGAGCTTTGAGAAAAAACTGCATTCGAACACTAAAAGGTTTTGACAGCAACAAGAGATCTTCAGGCAAAGCCAGCCAAAGTACGAAGAATTCAGCCAAAGGTTATCTACGTTTTACGTTTTTTTTTAGTCAATACAAAACCGATTCGGTTCACCACAAACCGCATCTCCTTAAACCCTTAATTCAATGGTGCAATTAAACTGCTATTTTTTTACACTCAGATGATCTGAAATTTTAACAGAGCCAAAGTTTTGCATTCAATATTTATTTTTACTAGTATAGGTAACCACATGATTTTGAGTGTAATTTGGAATGCATAAGCACATCAAGTAAAATTTTCAAAGGCTAGCAAAACTGCATGAGCCTAAAGGGGCAAGAGCAATTTAAAGTCAGTAATTTACATTTTGTACATGTAATTGCACAAGAGGAATCTGTATGTGCGGCATAAAATGTTTCTACCTCAGAATACTTTTTTCACCATTAAATTTGAACAATTTGATAATGAAACAAAGGAAAAATATTGGTAATAATCTGCTGCTTTTCTACATGTACACCATTTATGTCTTACCTGTGCAATGTTTGTGGACACTGAGCAAAACTCTTCAAACTTTAATTCATAGCTTTGTTTTGTTTTAAATAGCTGGATGATGTATCTGACAAACAAAACCAACTACAGGCAACTATTTGTGAGCATCCTGCAGCCATTCAAAATAGCCAGCTGTCAGCAACAAGTGATGGACAGGGAAATGTCAAGATATCTAAAAGGACGATGAGAAAAAGACAGACTGAAACCTTGGAACAGTCACTCAAAATTCATGGTGGGAAAGCGACAAACCACCTACCAGCTGCTGTAGGACTAGTAGAGACACTGTGTACTAAATTCAGTAAGAAACAATTGAAGGCTTTGGTGGAAAAAGGGCATTAGGTTTTTTACTCAAAAGTGAACTGTGTCAAAAATGCTCCAAATTTCGCATGCAGTTTTGTTTACGTGTGTCAAACAATGTTCTGCATGTTTTTACCCTGAAGTTTGCTTAGTTTTCGAGATATTACGTATGCGAAAAAACACATTTTTGCAAGGGCATCCTCTGGGGACCTTTTGTTTCGCTAAGCGATCAAGTCACTATAATACCTAACGCCCTTACTACTGCTTTGTTAGCTCAAGCGGATAAGGCGCTGAACGGGCCAGATTCAAATTTGTTTTGCCGAGGCACCGGTTCGATACGAGGTTGCTCAATTTTTTTTTCCATTCTGTTCCTTTACTTCTTTCAAAAATCAAGATATCTATTTAAAAAAATTGCATATAAAGCTGGAGTCTGGAGAGATTTTTAATAGAGGTTATTGTGACGTGAAACACAACACGTGAATTTCGATTGAGCGTCAAAGCAAAGAGAAGTGATACATTACAGCTCTTTCAATTAATATCTTAAGCATTGTTTTTAAGTACCTTGTAGCCTGCCTGGTGGTTGATAGGCATCATAAAGCCTTGATAACCCATAAGTCACCAACACGTTTTAAAGAAGCAAAATGTGTTCTGTAACTTCAAACGCAACTGATATAAGAGGCAAGTTATCTTCGTTTGAAGTCAGGTTGATCCAGGCAGCAAAGTCCAAGAGCAGTTCTTGCCCAAGAATAAAACCCTGTCGTGAGTTGTGGCCCATTTGCCAAGCGTTGCTAGCATCAAGGTTTGGAAAGTGAGAACTGCTTTAAGACTTATAAAATTTCTCGTGTCATCCTCAATGTTTACCTGTGCACGAGGTGTAACAGAACCTTCCCGGCATGCATTTTAATCACGTTCGGTAAGACAAGACAAGACAAGACTCATGAAATCACAGTTTAACTAATCACAGAGCGTGTTTTTTCCTTTTTTGTTCCAACGTAATAATGGCCAAACAAGAAGTGATTGTTTGAAACATAGTTCTGTGATCCAGGTTGCGTTGATTTTACTTTAAATTGGCATGATTTGTAGTTTCAGATAAAAACACAATTTTAAATTTACAAAACATGTTTCGGATGATCAACATCCATCGTGAGTTGTGAATACAAGTGAACCGCTAGTCCGCTAGTCGGTGTTAAATAAAGATAGCTAATAAAATGTAATACTAATTAAATAACAGCGTGAAAGTGAGGTAATAGAGAATACAATGTATTCTCTATTACCTCACTTTCACGCTGTTATTTAATTAGTATTCATACATTTTATTAGCTATCTG
>JAHPZR010011710.1:0-14652 GCA_019787425.1 Platygyra sinensis
AGAGTAATGGCAACAGGAAAAAACAGTGCCATTACTATACGAACAGAGTTGAATAGTGAAAGACAAGTAAAGACCTTCTGGGCAGTTAAAGTTTCGCCAGTTAACACATAGGTCATAAATGTCACAAAAGTAACCAACACTGAAGAACTGAAGAAGAATGACATAAATCCACCACGTACATAGGCCAGCTTGCGAAACCAGGAAAGTTCAGAGCTAAATAGAACAAAAATTCATTATTAATTGGAATTACATTAATCTGTGAAAGCTAGGGTAAATACTGTGAGTTCCTCTTTAGCAAACAAATGAGAAGGTGGGCTAAAATTGTTCATGATAGATAGTGGTAGCCTGCAGCCTCCCTCAAAAAAATAAGCTCACTACAATATTGTAATGTTGATGTAACTTTGTTTTGCCTTAACCTTTCCTCAAACTAACTGGCTTCATAAGCTTTTGGCTAGGGCTTTGCATCACTTTAAGTAGTCCATTCTTTGGACGAAAATTTTTATAGAACTTATAGAAAGCACAACTGTCTGTTACACTCAAAACACTTCTCAAACTCATTAATAATTCATCAAGTTAAAACAAAGAAAATCACAACCGTGAAGGAGGTTTGAATACCTGGTCTTAATTAGCATAGATTTTGATGATTTTACTTCTCCGTTTACTCCTTAGTTTTTGTTTCAACTGAGAAGGTATATCAAACACTAGAGACAAGTGTTTCATCAGCTATCCAAACACCTTGAATTTCGTCAAAATACTCCGCACCATGTCATATTTTTAATCGTCTTCTCGGTGTTTGGATATCCCAATGAAACACTGTTTCTGGTGTTTGATATATATTTCTCAAACTCATTAACAATTCATCAAGTTAAAACAAAAAAAAAATCACAACGGTGAATGAAATTTGGATACCCGGTCTATTTACTCCTCAGCTTTTGTTTCAATTGAGACAATATATCAAACACTCATGATAGTGTTTTATCGGCTATCCAAACACCTTGAATTTCATCAAAAATACTCCACTGCATGTTGTATTTTCAACTCTCTTCTCAGTGTTTGGATATCCCAATGAAACACTGTCTCTTGTGTTTGATATATTACTTCTCAAATCTCAAAATTTGTCATTGAGAGGATTTATAAGTAATCACGACTCATGGCAAACAATGCAGAGAGTAATCAATCTTGTAATTTCAAAAAGGTTAAGCACACTGCATGCCCATTCAATTTTGAAATTAATTTATTTGTGCAATTATTCCATGAATAGTGCTCCAGTTCGTCCAGTTACTACTACTGATGAATCATTATGAAATTTCTTATCCTGACTAAAATTGTCATAAATAATTGAATGGCTTGGTGCAAGACAGGCGTAAGTGACTTTTTCGGGTAAAATTTTTTTCCTTCAAAAGTGCCTGAATTTTTGGATGTTCTTTTCAATTAAGTAGTAAAACATTCCCTTGTATTTTTTTCGGCTAGTTTGCACTTTGCTTCTGAAAAAAATGAAGTCAAAATATCAAAGCATGCACAATGAACGCATTACAAAGCGGAACAAGAGCATTTCAGCCAAAAAAAAAGATACAGGAGAATGTTTTTCTACTAAATTGAAAAGCACATGTATGCAAAAATTCAGGCACTTTTGAAGACAAAAAAATTTTACCCGAAAAAGACACTTACGTCTGTCTTGCACCAATACAAGTACATACTTACATCCTTATTTTGCTGATCCACTGAGTTATTGAATCCTCCCAAGTATACAATTTAATCACTCGCATACCACTAATTACTTCGTTCATCAATTTCACACGCTCATCAATTAAATGGGAAACTTGACGCCTTAGAAATAAAACAAAGCCTCAGTTCTCAGCAGTACTAAGGGATTTTATAAGGTATATCTTTAACATCAACACTTTCCAACAATGATCATTTGGACCCACAGGTTTATACATACACCCAGTAATCTCATCATAATGTGTTTTGAACAGAAAGATTCTGCTTTTATTCTACTTCTGTCTCATCCACTCCCAAGCAGATGAGACCTAGTACGCAACCTCTGTCTTGAAGGCCATTTAGCAATAAACCACAATTTCAAATGTATGAAAAAAACAAGCCCTTGTTTCACTAATTACTTTAACACAACTAAATTACATATAGTCTATTCATCATAGAAAACAGTCATGGCTAGCTTACACATACACACAGCTAGAAACCTGACAAATCTGAACCAGACTTCTCAGGGATAAAGCTAAGAAAAAATTAAGCTGAAAGGGAAAGTTATAGCCACAGAAAGCACACAATGGTTGATTCCCTCTGCCATTTTGCCTTTGCAGAGTAAGTTCTGCTTAAAGCTGTAATTTCATCTTACTAGCCCAAATCTCTGAGAAACTAATCCAGAATTACTTTACTTACACGTAATGAGGATAATAATGAAGTCACTATGCAGAAATAACATTAATTAATAACACAGAGCTTAGATGAATCAATTCTCTCCGATTACCCTTTTGAATTAGACCTTTTAGACAACAACATTAAGAAACACTCAAAAATATCCAAACCTTTCAGGTTTTTTTTTCCCAGTTTGACCCCACCCCCAAGATTTTCTTCTGCAGGGGGCTTCACATTACTACCCCTACTCCCTGGAATTTCCATGAATCTTCTACATGGGTCCCCCAACCCCTTGAAAATTCCAAATCCATAACTAACATGACTAATTAAGTCATCTATTTAATATCCAAGGTTCTGATATAAAATCTAGCCACACCTATTCATAGTTATATTGCAGATGAAGCAGCAAGGTGGCATATTTTTTCATAAACAATATTGTAAACCTTGATTTGGTCACACATAGTATGTTATTTCATGATACGTTATTTATTTATTTATCAGGATTAAAGGTTGCTGAATAATGAAAGATTAAGGCTGTGACTGTGGAAAATTCTAGACATAATTTCATGTCATGTTAAAAATGAGTTTGAATCTCACTCCCAAATGGCATGGCAGCTGAATTTAACTACATTCAAAGAAGTTTTTATTCAAGAATCTATGAAATTACTGAAACTTTAAGCTCTTTTAAAATAACCAAGTTGAAGTTTTAATTTATGCATAGTAAAAAACATATCAAATTAATTTACACATGCAGTTATAGCAGAAAGTAAAGCCATCATGCAACATGTTTTTCAAAACACCTGTTTGCCAAATATCACTGAAGTGTTTCTTTCAGGGAAGGAATACATCAATAAAGTTGAACACTTTGTATTGGGTTATTCCAGAAAAAATCCACACACACCCCTGACAGATGGGGTTGTTTTTTAGCCCCCCCTCTCACCTGGATTTCCTGAAGCACAAGACCCCTCCTCCGGTCTGGATTGCCAGGACAAAAGACCCCCCCACCTCCCTAGGCTAAAAAAAGAAAGGGGCAAAAATGCAGAAAAGTGAACAAGAGTTTGCATTCTTAGCTTTTAAAAATCAGTAGCCCTTTTTCTTTCTTTGCACTAAATATGGTCCTAAAGTAAATACAACTAGTAGAGGATATGATAAAAGAGTTCAACAGTCATTCCTTTTCAAGATATAAACGTAAAATTACACAATGGTGGCAGGCTGGGTCTGAGTACGAGTAGAAATGTGTCAGACATTTCGAACTCTTCATTGCAACAACATTGCGACGATTCGTTCTTTAGTATCTTGTTGTTTGCATTTTCTGCTTTAGAAGGACCTGCAAAGGAGCTTAGATTATCATTTATGTCAGGTGAGAAATATGTGAACAAAATATTTCTACTATTTACAGGGTCTGAGAACGCTGAACTTTCACCGAACTTAATGTTCGAATTGGGTGAACTATCGGTCAAAATGACCCCTGCAGAGGACTTTTTCAAGTTCAACCTGCCCCCTTCCGCCTGGATTTCCAGAGTCTTTGACCCCCCCCCCCCCCCCCTTCCCGCAAGAATTTCCCAACAGTCGGGGTTGTGTGGATTTCTTCTGGAACAACCCACATATGTGATAATCTTGTTACGGAAAGTTTTTGCATTGCTGCCGCACAGTCAGGACATTTGGTTGGGAAAAATTTTACAGTTTAATTGATTTCAGTCACTTAAATTTTACACTTTACTTTATCTTACAAAAAAAGATTTGTATTGTTCCAGTCAGTCTCTCATCAACTGTCTGCTAAACACAAAATCTGAAGTTTTCAATTAAATACCAAAACAATTTAACAACCAACATTGTTTCCTTTGTGTCCAGTTTATGCTTGCCCATCGGGCAACCTGGGATAAAAAGGTGCTAGACTGACCGATCATTTCACTAGTCACGCTATCAGACAGCCTTTTGGCGCACCCTGCTTTGTATGCTTTCTGTGGCTATAACTTTCACTCTGCTTATGCATTTTAAGCCACATCCCACAAGTGTACCATTTTCGCATCACTTGTTAAACAAGCTCAACCAACTTCTCTGGCCTGTTCACCCTCAACTTTAACCCAAGTCTTGGTTTCCTAGTAGAATTAAGCCAATAATTATAAGCTCTCTTTTGGCTGGTGAACTTGGCCAGCAGCCAGCTCTTGGGTACATCTGTTTTGTGCTATTGTTATAGTGAGCTTCCCACACTGGCCTTTAAGAGCAAATACAAAGCAATATATTTTTTACAACTCAGTTACAAGTTTTGATGTTGTCACAACTCTAGACATAGTTCCATGCATCTAAAGGACAGTAACAATTATGTCCATATGAAAAGATGGTTAGAATCTTGGTGACATGAAAATATCTTACAGTTCGATATTTTTTGTTCAAAATATTAATATTGACCTTGTAACATGCCATACAATTCACATTTCAACTGGTTGCATTTCCAGGGTGGAAAAGACTTACCTGAAATACATGAGAGCATCACCCATTTTAATTTGCATGGGAACCAAAATAAACAACAGCCCCATACCAGCAAGAGATGAGGCACCAATTTCTCTCCACAGAAGTCCAAGTACAGCAAGTGCCTCTACTGGCCCAAGTATTAGGTAATGGAGGAAGAAACAAGCCTAATCAAAGTAAAACCAAACATGATGATACAGATCACATATCATTCTGACTCATAAAAAAAGATCTACACAAAAGTGATCAAAAACAACAAAGTGCTGCATGTATACCCAGTCAAACTTCTGAGTGTCAGAAGAAACCAAGTTTACAATGTTGCCAGTTGTTGTACTTGCCAGTGCTGCACTGCTCAATCTCAACACCTGGAAGAAAGATAAGTTAAAATGTTATTACATCTATAATTCAAACTACAAGGAGGGGGGTCATCGGGATTTTTCGGTTTTGGCGAATTTGGCCAATTTTTGGTTTTGGTTTTTCGGATTTCGCTCCTAAAAAATGTGGGTTTTCGGTTTTGGTGTTTTTTGTGCCGTTTGCGGGTTTTTCTCCAATTTAGCCTTCGGTTTTTGGGTTTTTGTGTAACAACTGCTGGCGGTTTTTTGGATTCTTCGGCACCAATCAATGTTTCGCGGTTTTTTCTGGGGCGGTGCAAGGAAGTCACACCTTGCAGTCACACTAACACTAATTCCAAGGACCTGACTTACAGTTAGAGGAATGCATGACAAGCCTAATCTCTTAAGCAGTCGTTATTTGGGTCGTAACTGCTGCCAAGCAGACCGAAGGAGGTACGTGGATTAATTTTTGCTGGGTATGTGCTGCTGGCCTCTCAGAGTTCCTACCTCAGTATGGTCTATTCTGTGGTCAATTATAGACTCCATCTTAGTCACTTTTGGGCTGCAATTAATATGTAATTTTTGCAATCCCAACTTAGTCACTTTGTATTTAAGTATAAATTATACCTTATATTGAATAAAAACACTTTGCATTTTCACCAACAGAGCAAACATTCTGGTAAGTTTGCTAGCCGTAAATATGGAGAACTTTCTTACCCCAAAGATCAGAAAATGTGCAACCCCATTCTGGTAACTCTATTGAAAATGGCACCCCATGATAGTCAATCCAGTCGTGAAAATGTGATCCCGGGCCATCCAGTGGCACATCCCCATTAGCCTCTAATAAGGAAGTACCTCCCCCTGGGCCAAGTAATCTATGAAAAGATCAAGTTAACGTGGACTGTGGACTCCCGAGTTTCCATGGCTCTATTGCGAGTTTTCTCCCCTTTTCGTCTCGGGAATAACATTGCCGGCTCACTCGCTCCGTTCCTGTGGAATAAAAGCGAAGGAGTGACTATTTGGTTGTAAAAAAGGGCTTCCATTGTGACTGCACGAATGAAAATTCTGACAATGGCAATCAAAAACTAACTTCATAATGTGGTGTCCTTTTTAAACAAAAATCACCTATAAAATGGCAATTTGTTTCTAGTTTCACATCTCTATAGGTCTGTTGAGCCGATTTACATGAAAAAGGAGTTTTTTAGGCTAGTGATGTGTTCTGCACTAACAATAACCAGGAAGAACCTCAGAAAGTAAAATAAGTTTACACGCACAAAAGTTAATAATAGATTTTGAAGGCGCAAAGCTTTGTGAGTGAGGAGTTTTATTCAATTTTCGGTTTGGACGAAATTCCTTGCGGTTTTGCGGTTTTCGGTGATTTTTTATGCAGTTTTTCGGTTCCTGAGAGGCCCCTACGCCCCCCTCCTGTAGTTGAATTATAGATGTAATAACATTTTAACTTATCTTTCTTCCAGGTGTTGAGATTGAGCAGTGCAGCACTGGCAAGTACAACAACTGGCAACATTGTAAACTTGGTTTCTTCTGACACTCAGAAGTTTGACTGGGTATACATGCAGCACTTTGTTGTTTTTGATCACTTTTGTGTAGATCTTTTTTTATGAGTCAGAATGATATGTGATCTGTATCATCATGTTTGGTTTTACTTTGATTAGGCTTGTTTCTTCCTCCATTACCTAATACTTGGGCCAGTAGAGGCACTTGCTGTACTTGGACTTCTGTGGAGAGAAATTGGTGCCTCATCTCTTGCTGGTATGGGGCTGTTGTTTATTTTGGTTCCCATGCAAATTAAAATGGGTGATGCTCTCATGTATTTCAGGTAAGTCTTTTCCACCCTGGAAATGCAACCAGTTGAAATGTGAATTGTATGGCATGTTACAAGGTCAATATTAATATTTTGAACAAAAAATATCGAACTGTAAGATATTTTCATGTCACCAAGATTCTAACCATCTTTTCATATGGACATAATTGTTACTGTCCTTTAGATGCATGGAACTATGTCTAGAGTTGTGACAACATCAAAACTTGTAACTGAGTTGTAAAAAATATATTGCTTTGTATTTGCTCTTAAAGGCCAGTGTGGGAAGCTCACTATAACAATAGCACAAAACAGATGTACCCAAGAGCTGGCTGCTGGCCAAGTTCACCAGCCAAAAGAGAGCTTATAATTATTGGCTTAATTCTACTAGGAAACCAAGACTTGGGTTAAAGTTGAGGGTGAACAGGCCAGAGAAGTTGGTTGAGCTTGTTTAACAAGTGATGCGAAAATGGTACACTTGTGGGATGTGGCTTAAAATGCATAAGCAGAGTGAAAGTTATAGCCACAGAAAGCATACAAAGCAGGGTGCGCCAAAAGGCTGTCTGATAGCGTGACTAGTGAAATGATCGGTCAGTCTAGCACCTTTTTATCCCAGGTTGCCCGATGGGCAAGCATAAACTGGACACAAAGGAAACAATGTTGGTTGTTAAATTGTTTTGGTATTTAATTGAAAACTTCAGATTTTGTGTTTAGCAGACAGTTGATGAGAGACTGACTGGAACAATACAAATCTTTTTTTGTAAGATAAAGTAAAGTGTAAAATTTAAGTGACTGAAATCAATTAAACTGTAAAATTTTTCCCAACCAAATGTCCTGACTGTGCGGCAGCAATGCAAAAACTTTCCGTAACAAGATTATCACATATGTGGGTTGTTCCAGAAGAAATCCACACAACCCCGACTGTTGGGAAATTCTTGCGGGAAGGGGGGGGGGGGGGGGTCAAAGACTCTGGAAATCCAGGCGGAAGGGGGCAGGTTGAACTTGAAAAAGTCCTCTGCAGGGGTCATTTTGACCGATAGTTCACCCAATTCGAACATTAAGTTCGGTGAAAGTTCAGCGTTCTCAGACCCTGTAAATAGTAGAAATATTTTGTTCACATATTTCTCACCTGACATAAATGATAATCTAAGCTCCTTTGCAGGTCCTTCTAAAGCAGAAAATGCAAACAACAAGATACTAAAGAACGAATCGTCGCAATGTTGTTGCAATGAAGAGTTCGAAATGTCTGACACATTTCTACTCGTACTCAGACCCAGCCTGCCACCATTGTGTAATTTTACGTTTATATCTTGAAAAGGAATGACTGTTGAACTCTTTTATCATATCCTCTACTAGTTGTATTTACTTTAGGACCATATTTAGTGCAAAGAAAGAAAAAGGGCTACTGATTTTTAAAAGCTAAGAATGCAAACTCTTGTTCACTTTTCTGCATTTTTGCCCCTTTCTTTTTTTAGCCTAGGGAGGTGGGGGGGTCTTTTGTCCTGGCAATCCAGACCGGAGGAGGGGTCTTGTGCTTCAGGAAATCCAGGTGAGAGGGGGGGCTAAAAAACAACCCCATCTGTCAGGGGTGTGTGTGGATTTTTTCTGGAATAACCCAATACAAAGTGTTCAACTTTATTGATGTATTCCTTCCCTGAAAGAAACACTTCAGTGATATTTGGCAAACAGGTGTTTTGAAAAACATGTTGCATGATGGCTTTACTTTCTGCTATAACTGCATGTGTAAATTAATTTGATATGTTTTTTACTATGCATAAATTAAAACTTCAACTTGGTTATTTTAAAAGAGCTTAAAGTTTCAGTAATTTCATAGATTCTTGAATAAAAACTTCTTTGAATGTAGTTAAATTCAGCTGCCATGCCATTTGGGAGTGAGATTCAAACTCATTTTTAACATGACATGAAATTATGTCTAGAATTTTCCACAGTCACAGCCTTAATCTTTCATTATTCAGCAACCTTTAATCCTGATAAATAAATAAATAACGTATCATGAAATAACATACTATGTGTGACCAAATCAAGGTTTACAATATTGTTTATGAAAAAATATGCCACCTTGCTGCTTCATCTGCAATATAACTATGAATAGGTGTGGCTAGATTTTATATCAGAACCTTGGATATTAAATAGATGACTTAATTAGTCATGTTAGTTATGGATTTGGAATTTTCAAGGGGTTGGGGGACCCATGTAGAAGATTCATGGAAATTCCAGGGAGTAGGGGTAGTAATGTGAAGCCCCCTGCAGAAGAAAATCTTGGGGGTGGGGTCAAACTGGGAAAAAAAAACCTGAAAGGTTTGGATATTTTTGAGTGTTTCTTAATGTTGTTGTCTAAAAGGTCTAATTCAAAAGGGTAATCGGAGAGAATTGATTCATCTAAGCTCTGTGTTATTAATTAATGTTATTTCTGCATAGTGACTTCATTATTATCCTCATTACGTGTAAGTAAAGTAATTCTGGATTAGTTTCTCAGAGATTTGGGCTAGTAAGATGAAATTACAGCTTTAAGCAGAACTTACTCTGCAAAGGCAAAATGGCAGAGGGAATCAACCATTGTGTGCTTTCTGTGGCTATAACTTTCCCTTTCAGCTTAATTTTTTCTTAGCTTTATCCCTGAGAAGTCTGGTTCAGATTTGTCAGGTTTCTAGCTGTGTGTATGTGTAAGCTAGCCATGACTGTTTTCTATGATGAATAGACTATATGTAATTTAGTTGTGTTAAAGTAATTAGTGAAACAAGGGCTTGTTTTTTTCATACATTTGAAATTGTGGTTTATTGCTAAATGGCCTTCAAGACAGAGGTTGCGTACTAGGTCTCATCTGCTTGGGAGTGGATGAGACAGAAGTAGAATAAAAGCAGAATCTTTCTGTTCAAAACACATTATGATGAGATTACTGGGTGTATGTATAAACCTGTGGGTCCAAATGATCATTGTTGGAAAGTGTTGATGTTAAAGATATACCTTATAAAATCCCTTAGTACTGCTGAGAACTGAGGCTTTGTTTTATTTCTAAGGCGTCAAGTTTCCCATTTAATTGATGAGCGTGTGAAATTGATGAACGAAGTAATTAGTGGTATGCGAGTGATTAAATTGTATACTTGGGAGGATTCAATAACTCAGTGGATCAGCAAAATAAGGATGTAAGTATGTACTTGTATTGGTGCAAGACAGACGTAAGTGTCTTTTTCGGGTAAAATTTTTTTGTCTTCAAAAGTGCCTGAATTTTTGCATACATGTGCTTTTCAATTTAGTAGAAAAACATTCTCCTGTATCTTTTTTTTTGGCTGAAATGCTCTTGTTCCGCTTTGTAATGCGTTCATTGTGCATGCTTTGATATTTTGACTTCATTTTTTTCAGAAGCAAAGTGCAAACTAGCCGAAAAAAATACAAGGGAATGTTTTACTACTTAATTGAAAAGAACATCCAAAAATTCAGGCACTTTTGAAGGAAAAAAATTTTACCCGAAAAAGTCACTTACGCCTGTCTTGCACCAAGCCATTCAATTATTTATGACAATTTTAGTCAGGATAAGAAATTTCATAATGATTCATCAGTAGTAGTAACTGGACGAACTGGAGCACTATTCATGGAATAATTGCACAAATAAATTAATTTCAAAATTGAATGGGCATGCAGTGTGCTTAACCTTTTTGAAATTACAAGATTGATTACTCTCTGCATTGTTTGCCATGAGTCGTGATTACTTATAAATCCTCTCAATGACAAATTTTGAGATTTGAGAAGTAATATATCAAACACAAGAGACAGTGTTTCATTGGGATATCCAAACACTGAGAAGAGAGTTGAAAATACAACATGCAGTGGAGTATTTTTGATGAAATTCAAGGTGTTTGGATAGCCGATAAAACACTATCATGAGTGTTTGATATATTTTCTCAATTGAAACAAAAGCTGAGGAGTAAATAGACCGGGTATCCAAATTTCATTCACCGTTGTGATTTTTTTTTTGTTTTAACTTGATGAATTGTTAATGAGTTTGAGAAATATATATCAAACACCAGAAACAGTGTTTCATTGGGATATCCAAACACCGAGAAGACGATTAAAAATATGACATGGTGCGGAGTATTTTTGACGAAATTCAAGGTGTTTGGATAGCTGATGAAACATTGTCTCTAGTGTTTGATATACCTTCTCAGTTGAAACAAAAACTAAGGAGTAAACGGAGAAGTAAAATCATCAAAATCTATGCTAATTAAGACCAGGTATTCAAACCTCCTTCACGGTTGTGATTTTCTTTGTTTTAACTTTATGAATTATTAATGAGTTTGAGAAGTGTTTTGAGTGTAACAGACAGTTGTGCTTTCTATAAGTTCTATAAAAATTTTCGTCCAAAGAATGGACTACTTAAAGTGATGCAAAAGCCCTAGCCAAAAGCTTATGAAGCCAGTTAGTTTGAGGAAAGGTTAAGGCAAAACAAAGTTACATCAACATTACATATATTGTAGTGAGCTTATTTTTTTGAGGGAGGCTGCAGGCTACCACTATCTATCATGAACAATTTTAGCCCACCTTCTCATTTGTTTGCTAAAGAGGAACTCACAGTATTTACCCTAGCTTTCACAGATTAATGTTAATTTCCAATTAATAATGAATTTTTGTTCTATTTAGCTCTGAACTTTCCTGGTTTCGCAAGCTGGCCTATGTACGTGGTGGATTTATGTCATTCTTCTTCAGTTCTTCAGTGTTGGTTACTTTTGTGACATTTATGACCTATGTGTTAACTGGCGAAACTTTAACTGCCCAGAAGGTCTTTACTTGTCTTTCACTATTCAACTCTGTTCGTATAGTAATGGCACTGTTTTTTCCTGTTGCCATTACTCTCATGAATGAAGGAAGAGTCTCCATTGAGCGAATTCAAGTAAGTGTATCAATAAGTGGTGTACATGTCGATCTAGAATAGAGGGGTTCTTCAGCATTAGGGAGTTACACTATCACAATGGGCAATGTCAAGAATGACATAGACTGAAAGACTACTTTGTACTTCATAATAGATCTATTTATTTAGTGTGTGTATTGGTGTTAGAGCAACAATATTGTATTATCTGTATCCTCGACTCAACATGTAAAGAGAACAATCAGTTCCTCGAGAAATCTTATTAAGTCAGTGTCGTGGTTCATATTCTCAACAAAATAAATAATTCAGTCAAGTTACACCAACTTGTTTTTTTAAGGGCATGCATAATGTAGCCATTGTCATTTTTTAGACTTTGTATTCTGAAATTAAACCATTTGTAATGTTCTTGTTGCCTTTGTAATCATGGTTGGCAGAAACTCCTTAATGACTATTTGATGATATCACAAGATAGTGGATTTGACATCAGTTGAATACATGTTTTGTTGTTGAGACAATGTGCTTGTTTTTGTATGAACAATTGTATAAAATATTCTTTGATTATTTATAGTTGTTTGATTATCATGAACTTGCATACTTCTAGAAACTACTACTTCTAGATGAATTACACTCTCCAGGACTGACAAAATCAAATTTGAGACCTAAACCTGAAGACTGTGGCATTAAAGCTGAAAATATTTATGCTAGCTGGAATAAGGTATTTGTTACTGAAAAGCTGTTAATTTTTTTTTGTTGTAGTGAAATGTAATTTTACAAGTGCTAAACCTATTAGATCCACACTGTCACTTTGCAGTTCCAGAAAATACCCATGCTCCCCAGCCCACAGAAGGGATTTTCTGGGGATGGGTCGTCTGTATGACCAAAAATGTAAAGAAATATATGAAGCTTAATTTTCAGAGGGGTGGGGTGTGGATACGCATATATTGCAGTTTGTAATGCCAACAATATATTAAGGCGTTACAAATTGCATCAAAAGTATGCATAGAAGGTATGTGTGTTCTCATGGTTAGCTTGCTTTAGACGTTCAGACCTTCTCAACTTCTACATTTACATGGACATTTTGTGGTACTGAATAGATATATGCATTACCATGTCAGTTTTTGGAAAATGTGATGCCCATTCTCAGGGACTTAGGTGAAGTAAGGGTGAATTGTCTTGCTATTTTGCCGTTTCAGCCATACTAAGTGAGTTGAATGTTCCAACATTGCCATCTTCTAATTTAAGGGGGTTTAGCCATTAGCCCATATTATTATTTTTGTTTGGTCTTAATTAGTACTTTTACCTTATTTTATATCTAGAGTACCGGTACTTTCTTGATCAATATTTTAGTTACATTTTCTAAATGAGGCTCATTTTGCGGCAAATTCCAGGTACAGCTACCGACCCTCAGCAACCTTAGCTTTGAAGTTGCACCGGTGAGCTCAGAATTTTGTCCCAGTTGTTTTTAAGGTGGCTTAATTATTTGATTTGATCAACATGTTTTTATCTGTTGTTGTCTGTTATTTTTTCAAAGGGTGAATTACTAGCAGTTATTGGACCAGTTGGCTCTGGAAAGGTTGGTACTCTATTCTGTCTATATACTTCTCCAGAAAATTGTGTCAATCTCATGGCAGGCTAAAATTTCTGTTTACATAACAAAGTGGCATCTTAATTTACAACCAGACTCAAAATTATTTTGACCTAAAGTACTGAATTTTGTGCTATTGAACATTATCAAGACAATCTGATTTCCAGAGCTTTCTGCATTTAAGCTCATCCTCACAGTGCACGTAATCTGACTTGTTAGATATATTTTCCTTGTGCTGCTGTAAGAAATTTTTAGTTTTGTCATTCACTATAACCTCTCAAAGGAAATGTTACTGTCATTTTTGTTGCCTTCCTGTTCAAAAACTTCCGATCAAGGAGACTTGATTAGGAAAAATCTCCACCTATAATTAAATTTGTAAACTTTTGTTCGTTGCGCAGTCTTCTCTTCTGATGTCTATTTTGGGGGAACTACCTTTGTCTGAAGGCCAAATTACTGTGAGGGGGAAAATTGGTTATGCATCTCAGCAGGCTTGGATTTATAATGGCTCATTACGGCAAAACATAATCTTTGGAGGTGAATATGAAGAAGGCAGGTACTATGAAGTGATCAAGGCTTGTGCACTGCAAAAGGTATGTGTAAAATATTGTTTTTTATGGACTATAGTTTCCATGAACTTTCATTAGATTGTAATGTTTGATATACTGAATGAGTTGCTTTTGTATTATTATTATTATTATTATTATTAGTGATCATATGATTTTTCTCATGCTATTGGAAATAAACAAGCATTTCTATTTTTTCAAGGACTGCAAATTGCTCTTGATCTATGGGCTCTTGAACGTTTACTTGTGTTTAATTGTTTCAAACTGCACTCAAAATCATGTGCCAAATCATTTACTTAGGTAAAGGCTTTAATGTGTCCCATGGAGCATTGAGGACAGATGAGATAATGAGCACAGGCCAATTGCTACTCTGAAGACCCTTCTTGCTTTGTTCCTCCACACTCATCTCGTATTATTTTAAATCATAGGATATTGACTTGTTAGTTGAAGGGGACATGACTCTTGTAGGAGAACGAGGTGTCTCCCTTAGTGGAGGACAAAGAGCAAGAGTAAATTTGGCACGGTAACTTTACCTTTTCTACTCTGTTATGATGTTTGTAATAACATTATCAATAGTGTGTGATGCATATCCACTATTAAAAAGTTTGGTACTCTGCCTTCCACAT
>JAHPZR010011712.1:0-10000 GCA_019787425.1 Platygyra sinensis
AAAAGCAATTCAAAGGCACCGATGGGATTTGAACCCATGACCTCCTGTTTACTAGACAGGCGCTCTAACCAACTGAGCTACGGCGCCCTCCTCGGGAACACAGCACAATTTCATTGTTTCTCTTGGCAGTGTCAATCTGCTACACCTAAGTATAATAGAAGATTGCAAGATAATTATCCTTAGAGTAGCTCGCAAAACTTGATTAGTACACACCTCACGATGAGAAAATTCGTCAATTCGGGAAAGGCACTCGGGACACTTATCCAGAGTGCAATTCCACGCAAGTCTTGGTACCGACGACTTTCTAAACGCTTTGCTGACATCTTTCAAGATGTTGGAGGGTTAGACGTCTTCAATTTGGTAGAATTGATACCACTGGCGGGACAAAATGAACCATCACGATGATAAGAAAATGATCAAGAAGTTAGCGAAAAACAAAAGTGAACAATAATCAACGTGGCGAAGCTGTTTCCGGCCGGGCTTGAACCGGCGACCTTCCGCGTGTTAGGCGGACGTGATAACCACTACACTACGGAAACCACGTTAGACGAACGCTTGCCTATTACTAAGCAGTTCGATCATTACCTACGCGCTGTTTAGACCCTGCTATAGTTGCTTCCACAGCCGATGGTGAGCCAAGTCTGCCCTCAGTAAACAAAAAAAACAAACAAACAAACAAACAAAAAAAAAGGGGTTAAGATTATTTTATTTAGGCAATGATAATCAAGTCTGGAGGGTACATAGTAAGCGGGCTAAAACTGGTCGTGTTTAAAACATAAATTTCCAAATGGCCCGTATTCTAGCAAAATAATATATTGATGCCATATCATGTGATATACTTACGTCGCGAAATCCAGCCAGTTGCCATTTTAGCGGCGCCGTCTTGACGTTTCCCCATGTTTCAACTGAAACGTCAGAAAATCTCACAAAAATGAGTTAAAACTAACAAAGTTTAAGACGTCAGTGAAAAAGGAAAACGTTAAGCTAAAAGTAGGCTGAATAAGTTTAAAAAGTCCATTTAGTATCCATTTTTCAAAGTTAGTTTATCCTATTTACAATGTGGATGCCTGGCGATTTCGAGCTAAAACTTCAAAATAGTCCGAAATTGCTTCACACTAACACACTAGATTTTACTTTCATGCAAATGAGCAAATTTAACAGTAAAAAGGCCTACTCTGAATTTCATTTGGAAAAATGTGCCTGCCCCCAGTGTCAAAATACGGTTGTGAGGGAAATATGAAATGTGGAGCACAATGACTTTTGACGATATCTAGTTTGCTCATGAATTTCCATGAGGGTCGATAAAGAAAACAGCCGAGGTGTCAAGATCCGGCGGGCAAAAATCTACGCTGCAGTCTTTAAGTAATGTTATCAAAAGTAATTGTGTTAGAGCTATAATATTCCAGGTGTTTGTGCAAGTTGTAGGGTAATATGGAGGAGAATTGACTGAAGTCAAATGAACAACAACGAAGCTAACGAAGTATGGCTCAACTAGGGAAATTTGAAATATTGAGCCGAAGGATTGGTAAGAAAAAAGAAAATAAACTCATAACTTCTACTAATGAAAAAATTGTAAAAAGGAGGTAGTTAGGCACTTCCTGCATCATTGTGTTCTTGTGATTGCCTTTTATTTGGCAAAAAGCAGCAGACTGCAGCGTCCCCGGGTGGGCTTGAACCACCAACCTTTCGGTTAACAGCCGAACGCGCTAACCGATTGCGCCACGGAGACCACTGGCTGGTCACTTTGAATTTTAAACAAAAATCAGATAGCAGTCTTTCTGTGATATACTATTGATAGGATCAATACTGTTTTATGTTTTTTCTTCAAAAGAAAAACCCATTAATTGGCCAACTGGTCATAAAAAATCTAGAGGAACAATTGGAGCAATTAGATATCAAATTTATCATATTTCAAATTTGGCTTGTAGGCATGGATACTATGCTATGCTGGCGAGGGTTTGCTATGAGGCTAGATGTTTCGGGGAATAACAAATATTTTTCCCGGTTGTGAAAGTAACTCCGCTCTTAAGCGTTCCACAGCATTAGCTCCAGGCCTGCAAACCTCCCTTTTGTTTTTGAACTTCTCCGGCTCGACACGGCATCTTTTCATGTCTCTCTTGTCCCAAATCCTCGGTAGTATAGTGGTGAGTATCCCCGCCTGTCACGCGGGAGACCGGGGTTCGATTCCCCGCCGGGGAGGATTGACGATCTCTTTTTGTTTGAGTTTTGACATGGGTTGGCTTTGATGATGAAAGAGTGCAACATAAAAACATTGCCCATGCCTGTGCTTGAAGTTTTAATCCTTCGTAGCAAAAAAGATGAAGGCTGTACAGTAGTTACCCCTATACTAAAGGCATTACGTATCCTAGATTTGAAGATGTAAAACACTTCTTGACGTTTGTATGAGCATTGTAAAGGTTTTCGTCGGCTAAGGGATAATTATGCGAACATATTCCAGTCGCCATCATTTTTTTCCGACCATTACTTTGTGTAGAAAACAAAGTTGACTTAAAGATTTGTTGTTGTTTTCTGTTGTTGTTGTTGTTGTTTGTTTGTTTGTTTGTTTGTTTGTTTGTTTGTTTCATTTTATGTTTTATTGTACTTCAATCAAGATAGTAATTGGAAATTGCTTAAAAATTCCTAGACTGAAATGACACCGCTTTGAAACTTGTCGCCGTAAGTCAGGTTACTGAATAAATGTTCATTTTAAACTTCGACTCGTTGGAATGTTTCTAAAGACTCTGGGCCTCTTTCTTAGCTGAAAGTTCGAACATTGAGACAATTTGTAAGGTACTATGACCAACTTTGGTAAAATTGGCAACTAAAATAAAGATATTGGGGTTAAAAGCAATTCAAAGGCACCGATGGGATTTGAACCCATGACCTCCTGTTTACTAGACAGGCGCTCTAACCAACTGAGCTACGGCGCCCTCCTCGGGAACACAGCACAATTTCATTGTTTCTCTTGGCAGTGTCAATCTGCTACACCTAAGTATAATAGAAGATTGCAAGATAATTATCCTTAGAGTAGCTCGCAAAACTTGATTAGTACACACCTCACGATGAGAAAATTCGTCAATTCGGGAAAGGCACTCGGGACACTTATCCAGAGTGCAATTCCACGCAAGTCTTGGTACCGACGACTTTCTAAACGCTTTGCTGACATCTTTCAAGATGTTGGAGGGTTAGACGTCTTCAATTTGGTAGAATTGATACCACTGGCGGGACAAAATGAACCATCACGATGATAAGAAAATGATCAAGAAGTTAGCGAAAAACAAAAGTGAACAATAATCAACGTGGCGAAGCTGTTTCCGGCCGGGCTTGAACCGGCGACCTTCCGCGTGTTAGGCGGACGTGATAACCACTACACTACGGAAACCACGTTAGACGAACGCTTGCCTATTACTAAGCAGTTCGATCATTACCTACGCGCTGTTTAGACCCTGCTATAGTTGCTTCCACAGCCGATGGTGAGCCAAGTCTGCCCTCAGTAAACAAAAAAAACAAACAAACAAACAAACAAAAAAAAAGGGGTTAAGATTATTTTATTTAGGCAATGATAATCAAGTCTGGAGGGTACATAGTAAGCGGGCTAAAACTGGTCGTGTTTAAAACATAAATTTCCAAATGGCCCGTATTCTAGCAAAATAATATATTGATGCCATATCATGTGATATACTTACGTCGCGAAATCCAGCCAGTTGCCATTTTAGCGGCGCCGTCTTGACGTTTCCCCATGTTTCAACTGAAACGTCAGAAAATCTCACAAAAATGAGTTAAAACTAACAAAGTTTAAGACGTCAGTGAAAAAGGAAAACGTTAAGCTAAAAGTAGGCTGAATAAGTTTAAAAAGTCCATTTAGTATCCATTTTTCAAAGTTAGTTTATCCTATTTACAATGTGGATGCCTGGCGATTTCGAGCTAAAACTTCAAAATAGTCCGAAATTGCTTCACACTAACACACTAGATTTTACTTTCATGCAAATGAGCAAATTTAACAGTAAAAAGGCCTACTCTGAATTTCATTTGGAAAAATGTGCCTGCCCCCAGTGTCAAAATACGGTTGTGAGGGAAATATGAAATGTGGAGCACAATGACTTTTGACGATATCTAGTTTGCTCATGAATTTCCATGAGGGTCGATAAAGAAAACAGCCGAGGTGTCAAGATCCGGCGGGCAAAAATCTACGCTGCAGTCTTTAAGTAATGTTATCAAAAGTAATTGTGTTAGAGCTATAATATTCCAGGTGTTTGTGCAAGTTGTAGGGTAATATGGAGGAGAATTGACTGAAGTCAAATGAACAACAACGAAGCTAACGAAGTATGGCTCAACTAGGGAAATTTGAAATATTGAGCCGAAGGATTGGTAAGAAAAAAGAAAATAAACTCATAACTTCTACTAATGAAAAAATTGTAAAAAGGAGGTAGTTAGGCACTTCCTGCATCATTGTGTTCTTGTGATTGCCTTTTATTTGGCAAAAAGCAGCAGACTGCAGCGTCCCCGGGTGGGCTTGAACCACCAACCTTTCGGTTAACAGCCGAACGCGCTAACCGATTGCGCCACGGAGACCACTGGCTGGTCACTTTGAATTTTAAACAAAAATCAGATAGCAGTCTTTCTGTGATATACTATTGATAGGATCAATACTGTTTTATGTTTTTTCTTCAAAAGAAAAACCCATTAATTGGCCAACTGGTCATAAAAAATCTAGAGGAACAATTGGAGCAATTAGATATCAAATTTATCATATTTCAAATTTGGCTTGTAGGCATGGATACTATGCTATGCTGGCGAGGGTTTGCTATGAGGCTAGATGTTTCGGGGAATAACAAATATTTTTCCCGGTTGTGAAAGTAACTCCGCTCTTAAGCGTTCCACAGCATTAGCTCCAGGCCTGCAAACCTCCCTTTTGTTTTTGAACTTCTCCGGCTCGACACGGCATCTTTTCATGTCTCTCTTGTCCCAAATCCTCGGTAGTATAGTGGTGAGTATCCCCGCCTGTCACGCGGGAGACCGGGGTTCGATTCCCCGCCGGGGAGGATTGACGATCTCTTTTTGTTTGAGTTTTGACATGGGTTGGCTTTGATGATGAAAGAGTGCAACATAAAAACATTGCCCATGCCTGTGCTTGAAGTTTTAATCCTTCGTAGCAAAAAAGATGAAGGCTGTACAGTAGTTACCCCTATACTAAAGGCATTACGTATCCTAGATTTGAAGATGTAAAACACTTCTTGACGTTTGTATGAGCATTGTAAAGGTTTTCGTCGGCTAAGGGATAATTATGCGAACATATTCCAGTCGCCATCATTTTTTTCCGACCATTACTTTGTGTAGAAAACAAAGTTGACTTAAAGATTTGTTGTTGTTTTCTGTTGTTGTTGTTGTTGTTTGTTTGTTTGTTTGTTTGTTTGTTTGTTTGTTTCATTTTATGTTTTATTGTACTTCAATCAAGATAGTAATTGGAAATTGCTTAAAAATTCCTAGACTGAAATGACACCGCTTTGAAACTTGTCGCCGTAAGTCAGGTTACTGAATAAATGTTCATTTTAAACTTCGACTCGTTGGAATGTTTCTAAAGACTCTGGGCCTCTTTCTTAGCTGAAAGTTCGAACATTGAGACAATTTGTAAGGTACTATGACCAACTTTGGTAAAATTGGCAACTAAAATAAAGATATTGGGGTTAAAAGCAATTCAAAGGCACCGATGGGATTTGAACCCATGACCTCCTGTTTACTAGACAGGCGCTCTAACCAACTGAGCTACGGCGCCCTCCTCGGGAACACAGCACAATTTCATTGTTTCTCTTGGCAGTGTCAATCTGCTACACCTAAGTATAATAGAAGATTGCAAGATAATTATCCTTAGAGTAGCTCGCAAAACTTGATTAGTACACACCTCACGATGAGAAAATTCGTCAATTCGGGAAAGGCACTCGGGACACTTATCCAGAGTGCAATTCCACGCAAGTCTTGGTACCGACGACTTTCTAAACGCTTTGCTGACATCTTTCAAGATGTTGGAGGGTTAGACGTCTTCAATTTGGTAGAATTGATACCACTGGCGGGACAAAATGAACCATCACGATGATAAGAAAATGATCAAGAAGTTAGCGAAAAACAAAAGTGAACAATAATCAACGTGGCGAAGCTGTTTCCGGCCGGGCTTGAACCGGCGACCTTCCGCGTGTTAGGCGGACGTGATAACCACTACACTACGGAAACCACGTTAGACGAACGCTTGCCTATTACTAAGCAGTTCGATCATTACCTACGCGCTGTTTAGACCCTGCTATAGTTGCTTCCACAGCCGATGGTGAGCCAAGTCTGCCCTCAGTAAACAAAAAAAACAAACAAACAAACAAACAAAAAAAAAGGGGTTAAGATTATTTTATTTAGGCAATGATAATCAAGTCTGGAGGGTACATAGTAAGCGGGCTAAAACTGGTCGTGTTTAAAACATAAATTTCCAAATGGCCCGTATTCTAGCAAAATAATATATTGATGCCATATCATGTGATATACTTACGTCGCGAAATCCAGCCAGTTGCCATTTTAGCGGCGCCGTCTTGACGTTTCCCCATGTTTCAACTGAAACGTCAGAAAATCTCACAAAAATGAGTTAAAACTAACAAAGTTTAAGACGTCAGTGAAAAAGGAAAACGTTAAGCTAAAAGTAGGCTGAATAAGTTTAAAAAGTCCATTTAGTATCCATTTTTCAAAGTTAGTTTATCCTATTTACAATGTGGATGCCTGGCGATTTCGAGCTAAAACTTCAAAATAGTCCGAAATTGCTTCACACTAACACACTAGATTTTACTTTCATGCAAATGAGCAAATTTAACAGTAAAAAGGCCTACTCTGAATTTCATTTGGAAAAATGTGCCTGCCCCCAGTGTCAAAATACGGTTGTGAGGGAAATATGAAATGTGGAGCACAATGACTTTTGACGATATCTAGTTTGCTCATGAATTTCCATGAGGGTCGATAAAGAAAACAGCCGAGGTGTCAAGATCCGGCGGGCAAAAATCTACGCTGCAGTCTTTAAGTAATGTTATCAAAAGTAATTGTGTTAGAGCTATAATATTCCAGGTGTTTGTGCAAGTTGTAGGGTAATATGGAGGAGAATTGACTGAAGTCAAATGAACAACAACGAAGCTAACGAAGTATGGCTCAACTAGGGAAATTTGAAATATTGAGCCGAAGGATTGGTAAGAAAAAAGAAAATAAACTCATAACTTCTACTAATGAAAAAATTGTAAAAAGGAGGTAGTTAGGCACTTCCTGCATCATTGTGTTCTTGTGATTGCCTTTTATTTGGCAAAAAGCAGCAGACTGCAGCGTCCCCGGGTGGGCTTGAACCACCAACCTTTCGGTTAACAGCCGAACGCGCTAACCGATTGCGCCACGGAGACCACTGGCTGGTCACTTTGAATTTTAAACAAAAATCAGATAGCAGTCTTTCTGTGATATACTATTGATAGGATCAATACTGTTTTATGTTTTTTCTTCAAAAGAAAAACCCATTAATTGGCCAACTGGTCATAAAAAATCTAGAGGAACAATTGGAGCAATTAGATATCAAATTTATCATATTTCAAATTTGGCTTGTAGGCATGGATACTATGCTATGCTGGCGAGGGTTTGCTATGAGGCTAGATGTTTCGGGGAATAACAAATATTTTTCCCGGTTGTGAAAGTAACTCCGCTCTTAAGCGTTCCACAGCATTAGCTCCAGGCCTGCAAACCTCCCTTTTGTTTTTGAACTTCTCCGGCTCGACACGGCATCTTTTCATGTCTCTCTTGTCCCAAATCCTCGGTAGTATAGTGGTGAGTATCCCCGCCTGTCACGCGGGAGACCGGGGTTCGATTCCCCGCCGGGGAGGATTGACGATCTCTTTTTGTTTGAGTTTTGACATGGGTTGGCTTTGATGATGAAAGAGTGCAACATAAAAACATTGCCCATGCCTGTGCTTGAAGTTTTAATCCTTCGTAGCAAAAAAGATGAAGGCTGTACAGTAGTTACCCCTATACTAAAGGCATTACGTATCCTAGATTTGAAGATGTAAAACACTTCTTGACGTTTGTATGAGCATTGTAAAGGTTTTCGTCGGCTAAGGGATAATTATGCGAACATATTCCAGTCGCCATCATTTTTTTCCGACCATTACTTTGTGTAGAAAACAAAGTTGACTTAAAGATTTGTTGTTGTTTTCTCTTGTTGTTGTTGTTGTTTGTTTGTTTGTTTGTTTGTTTGTTTCATTTTATGTTTTATTGTACTTCAATCAAGATAGTAATTGGAAATTGCTTAAAAATTCTTAGACTGAAATGACACCGCTTTGAAACTTTTCGCCGTAAGTCAGGTTACTGAATAAATGTTCATTTTAAACTTCGACTCGTTGGAATGTTTCTAAAGACTCTGGGCCTCTTTCTTAGCTGAAAGTTCGAACATTGAGACAATTTGTAAGGTACTATGACCAACTTTGGTAAAATTGGCAACTAAAATAAAGATATTGGGGTTAAAAGCAATTCAAAGGCACCGATGGGATTTGAACCCATGACCTCCTGTTTACTAGACAGGCGCTCTAACCAACTGAGCTACGGCGCCCTCCTCGGGAACACAGCACAATTTCATTGTTTCTCTTGGCAGTGTCAATCTGCTACACCTAAGTATAATAGAAGATTGCAAGATAATTATCCTTAGAGTAGCTCGCAAAACTTGATTAGTACACACCTCACGATGAGAAAATTCGTCAATTCGGGAAAGGCACTCGGGACACTTATCCAGAGTGCAATTCCACGCAAGTCTTGGTACCGACGACTTTCTAAACGCTTTGCTGACATCTTTCAAGATGTTGGAGGGTTAGACGTCTTCAATTTGGTAGAATTGATACCACTGGCGGGACAAAATGAACCATCACGATGATAAGAAAATGATCAAGAAGTTAGCGAAAAACAAAAGTGAACAATAATCAACGTGGCGAAGCTGTTTCCGGCCGGGCTTGAACCGGCGACCTTCCGCGTGTTAGGCGGACGTGATAACCACTACACTACGGAAACCACGTTAGACGAACGCTTGCCTATTACTAAGCAGTTCGATCATTACCTACGCGCTGTTTAGACCCTGCTATAGTTGCTTCCACAGCCGATGGTGAGCCAAGTCTGCCCTCAGTAAACAAAAAAAACAAACAAACAAACAAACAAAAAAAAAGGGGTTAAGATTATTTTATTTAGGCAATGATAATCAAGTCTGGAGGGTACATAGTAAGCGGGCTAAAACTGGTCGTGTTTAAAACATAAATTTCCAAATGGCCCGTATTCTAGCAAAATAATATATTGATGTCATATCATGTGATATATTTACGTCGCGAAATCCAGCCAGTTGCCATTTTAGCGGCGCCGTCTTGACGTTTCCCCATGTTTCAACTGAAACGTCAGAAAATCTCACAAAAATGAGTTAAAACTAACAAAGTTTAAGACGTCAGTGAAAAAGGAAAACGTTAAGCTAAAAGTAGGCTGAATAAGTTTAAAAAGTCCATTTAGTATCCATTTTTCAAAGTTAGTTTATCCTATTTACAATGTGGATGCCTGGCGATTTCGAGCTAAAACTTCAAAATAGTCCGAAATTGCTTCACACTAACACACTAGATTTTACTTTCATGCAAATGAACAAATTTAACAGTAAAAAGGCCTACTCTGAATTTCATTTGGAAAAATGTGCCTGCCCCCAGTGTCAAAATACGGTTGTGAGGGAAATATGAAATGTGGAGCACAATGACTTTTGACGATATCTAGTTTGCTCATGAATTTCCATGAGGGTCGATAAAGAAAACAGCCGAGGTGTCAAGATCCGGCGGGCAAAAATCTACGCTGCAGTCTTTAAGTAATGTTATCAAAAGTAATTGTGTTAGAGCTATAATATTCCAGGTGTTTGTGCAAGTTGTAGGGTAATATGGAGGAGAATTGACTGAAGTCAAATGAACAACAACGAAGCTAACGA
>JAHPZR010011712.1:17500-20000 GCA_019787425.1 Platygyra sinensis
CAAATCTGAGTCGCCGATGTCCGGCATGGCAACTCGCTCGTAATTCGTCCAGTGTCGGGTAGGGTGATAGTTGTCTTATTTTGAACAAACCATCCTGTTTCTCGTCAAACTGAACCCGGAATTCTCGAGTTAACTATTAGAAGAAGCCAAAGCAACTTTAGCTTTGTCTCTATTTTTGTTACCTGCGAAGAAAAAGGCTATTATCGTGTCGTTTCGGTAGGACAGCTAAGTTTTGACTGCCGCTCGTACTGCGGGCTCAGCCGCCGTATGCAAGGAGGGATATTAACGGATAAGAAAAATATTTCAAGTATGAAAAGCTAAACACGATAAAACATTTAGTCATCTACTAAATTCAATGTCGGGGGAGAAAACACACTTTGCTTTATTATACTGCATACACGAGTTGTTCCGCGTGTGACTAATTTAAAAAAAACTTCCAATATTCACTGGCACAGGGAGATTTTTTTTCTCTCAAGAAATTGCTTTGTTGTTACTCTGTTCTAAAGTGTTCTGCTGGTTAAGAATAATTAGTGTCTCATAGTCCAACCCGCGTGTGCTCAAGTGCGTTGCCTCTTGAACATTTGCACACGAGATGAAGGTTTCTCGTGATCTATGGATAGGAACTAACATTCCTGCCAGTTTTCTTGTAATTTTCAACTGAGGCAGAATATTTGATCTACAACAGAGCGTTTTTCATATGAGTGTCGAAAAGTAATTGACTTTTCATCAACTATGCTACACGTTTGGCTTAAGAAACTCGCACCACTTTTTCATCCAATTAGAAAACCGAACTCAATAGTTACTCACTCGTTTACGTCAGCTTTGATTAGTTCACTTTATTACATGGCTAGCTCCGCGAGCGGGCAAGATGAACCAAATCGCGCGATGTGATTGGCTACCCGAGCGGGCACGATGGAGCCATCTTGCCCGTCGGGACTAGCCGCTGTATCCCGCAAGAAAAGACTTCCCCGAAAGCCATGTAATAAATCCTTTATTGAGCAAGTTTGTTCGGTCAAGATGGCTGGATATTGGCCTCGTTATTTTTTTGCGAGTTTATGGACCGAGACGAAGTGGAGGTCCATAAACACGCAAAGAAAGAACTTGGCCAATATCCAGCCATCTTGACCTCACACTTGGTCAATAACCCATATGTATTGTCTGTGTCCTCTGAGATTGGCTGGAGTGATAACTTTGATTTTGGTTTTACGACACTCAATTAAAAACTGTTCTAACTGCTTACCTAATAAGCCTTACCGACGTAACCCATGAGCCTAAACCTTGGACTGTTTTGGAGAGATAGCACTATAAAGAGAATCGGAAAACGTTCCGCATCTTCATACTTCAAGTAAATTGGTTTGTTACAAACTGAACTGAGATCCAGTCAACAATATATGATACCTATCATTATTAATTAATTTGTTACTGGTTGGCTTATAAATTACTTAATGATTAAATGTCTTAAATCTGACAATGATGAGTCTAATCACGTGATGATTGAAAAAAGTGAAATGGTGTAAATAATAGTCGACAGAGTTCAGAGATTACTTGGCGTCACACTAATAATTAGTTGGAAGTTTAATAATTAGTAGGATCAGAAGGATTTTTGTGTTTTGTTTTGTTTTGTTGAGGGCCATTATGTAAACTACCGGGTTACCGCCGGGTAATAATGTGTCTCACCCTCGATAAACAACGTATTTGTTCACACTCAAAGTAGGTTCCAAGTACCCCGTGGATTAGATTATATCCATTAGCTCTAGTGTGAAGCCAAGTAATAGTATATTCATGTACCGTGTTATAGTATGTACGATAAAGGCGGAGTTTAATATTTAAATCAAACAGTTGACTCAAACTGAAGTTCAATTTGGCGTTCGTTAACAGTCCCATTAGGGACAAATAGGCTTACTGCGATGGGAGACTGGAATCCATCCACAAACTCCTCCTCGCTTGGCTTCTTAATCTCTTCTTCCTCTTGTGTTTCCGGTATGGCCTTCTTTGAATAATATTTTTGGCGAGCTATTTCGAAGAGCCTTTTGGATTCCAGCGGTCCTGTTTGAGCTACTAATTGTGCAAACGTTGTTCGAGGGTTTTTCAGGAGTGTATAGGGAGCGTCAAACTCTTTTAACTTTCCTGCATCTAAAACCTGAAACAAATCAAAGTAGAGACACCTTTTCTCCACACCGCATTTTTTGTAGAATGTCAAAAAAAAACGATTTGACTGGCAATTCGCATCATTTTAAAATGGATTAAGCTTACCATAACTCTGTCTGAATCCATAATGGTATGAAGACGGTGAGCTATCGTCAGTACAGTGCACTTCTTAAACTTTTCACGGATGGTAGCCTGGATTAAAGTATCCGTCCTAGAAGCAAGAAGGCTTGGTCAGTACCGCTACCCATCCAAGTGAAAGACAACAGTTTTCTACCCATCGTCTAGTTTTCAGTTCAAATACTAACAGTGATAAGGCAAACCTCGGGTCTACGTTTGCTGTGGCTTCATCAAT
>JAHPZR010011712.1:25000-32500 GCA_019787425.1 Platygyra sinensis
TTGAAGGTTTTTCTCTTTCTCGCCAATTTCGAATTGGACGGAATGACGTCACATAAACACGACCTGGCTGCCAAGACAGTTTCAAATTGGCGGTCTTTCGAGATGACTTTCTTCAGGATAGCGAGCACTCTGGCGAGGGACGCAAAAGCTGAAAGTTTACTTGCTATAGGCGAAGATAAAAAAGTAAGCTTTTGGAGTGACCTTCTCCTTAAGTCCAAAAAGATTTAACTATAGGTGGTTTGTAACCAGTCCTGCGAGACTGAAGGGCTATGTTGTTGGTATCATGCTCGTGATTAGAAATATTAGTCACAGTCGTACTCAGAACAGATCTTGGTAATTGCGAGATTCGCACCTAAAACATTAATTCACTTTTTTTACTTGGCGTTGTCCCTGGTGTCGCCCTCGTCGTTGTTTAAGCTTTCTGACCAAATTTTGCGTTGTCTGGAAAACGTGAACCGCGACAGCAAACTTTTTAAATTCCTATTTCAAGTTTATTGCTCTGTTTTAGCTTGAGTTTCGTCACAGTTTTAACAGCGATAAACAAAGTAAATGACTTAAGAGTATCAAGAGATTCGCGGAAAAGAAGTGTGGTGGCTTGAAAATGATTGACTTCGAAATCATGGAACGCGCCTTGAAAATAGCTTGGATTAAACGCATTGCAGAAGGTGGTGATGCTTCGTGGAAAACTATCTTAAACTACGCAGTCAGGCAGTTTGGTGGTATTGATTTCCTGATTAATTGCGACTACGACGTAAAGGCACTCAACTTAGAACAACTCCCGGAATTTTACCGCACGGTTTTATGTTATTGGCAAGAATTCAAGTATTCATCTGATGGCAGAGAAATACCCGTATATGATCAAATAATCTGGAATAATCGCAACATTCGGCTGGACGGAAAGACAATCTTTATTAACGAATGGTATAATAAAGGCATCATCTACATCCAAGATCTGCTCAGCGCTGACTTTAACTTTTTGTCTCTAACAGGGTTTAAAGAAAAATTTCTTGTGCAATGCCCGTTTACAATATACTATGGCCTTATAAATGCCATTCCAAAAACTTGGAAATCATCTCTTCGCAATAACGCCGCCCCCGCCAACGGGTTAGCACCTGCAGCCCCAATATCTGAACAACATTTCTCCACAAAGTTAGCGTATTCAAAACTACTTCAAAATAGGTACCTTCCACCCACAGCGGAACCCAGAATTCTAAGTCATGGTATTACTAAAGAAGACATTCAAGATGTTTACTTGCTATCATTTCGCATCTTAAAAGAAGCAAAACTTATAATGTTTCAACTGAAAATCATCCACGGCATTTTACCCACACAATCCAGTTTGTTTCGCGCTGGTTTGTCGGACTTGGATAAATGCCCTTTATGTAACTTAGAAAGCCAGTCATTGTCTCACCTGCTGATCACATGCCGTGAGTCAATAAATTTTTGGGACCTTTTTACCGGCTGGTGGCAGATAACGTTTCACCAAAATATCGTTTTATCAGAAAAAGTAATCTTATACGGTTGGCATCAAAACTGTAGCTCAATTAACTTTATAGCCCTCAACTACTCTCTAATAATTGCAAAATATCATATTTTTGTTTCAAGCATGCGCGTTGGCTCCTTGGACTTTGATAGCTTTCTTTTGCGCCTGAAAGACAAACTCGGTATTATTCGCACTTTGGCTGTTAAAAACAAAGTACTTGATCAATTTAAAGAAACGTGGGCTGCTTTGCTTTAGTCTTGTATCTGTACTGTGTACGTGTGTGTGTATTGCTTCAGCGAATGTAAGCGATGATCATAATCATAAACTAGTAAGTAATCTAATTATTTTGTAAATATTGTAAGTAGTGTAAGTCTTCGTATTGTCAGTAGAGTTAGTAGACGTATTGTATTGTAAGTAATGCAAGTAGTATAAGCGTTAGTATTGTAAGTGGCGTAAGTAACAAGTATTGTAAGAAGTGTAAATTACTGCATGAGCATTGTTAGTAGTGTAAGTCGCAATTAATTTATGTTAGTAATCTAAGCAATGTGTGTCTCAAAATTCGCAGCTAAAATAAAAATTCATTTTTTAATCGATGTTGTCCTCAGCGCCGACGTCGTGGTCACTTATATTCTCTATTTTGTTGAAGGTTACTAAAATAGCGTTGATGACGTCACTTAAAAACTAAGAACATATACTTCAGCATACTTACTTATTCCCTCGATTCTTTTAACTTCTCGAGATGTTTTCATGTAGTAAGTTCTCAAAATCCAGAAGATGACGACAACAGGAATAACAACAACAAATGTGATGGGATTGTTACCAGCCACTAGCGCCAAAATGCCAACAACAACAAACAAAGTCTGGGAAAAAATAAAAACACAACTGTACTGATATCCTTGTTACAAATGTACTACTATGAATACCATTTCATACAATAGACGTGCAGAAAAAAAGAACAGAGAAAATTATTACGAGACGCTGTTACAAGTATAAACTTTGTGCTCTTGGTTGAGAAAGATAACCAAACAGTGTTGCATTTATCGCCAGCCGGGCAGCCAATCACGGTGTAATTCAATCAAACAAGAACAAACTACAAGCGACCAGCCGTAATTCTGATATATGTGTCGAGACTTTTATTACCTGCAAAAAATCACAGTATGTGAACGGCATCATGTCGTCAACAAATCCCATATCTTTAGAAAATCTGTTCAAAATACGACCTGTGAAAAAAATAAGGAGTGGCAATTAAGCTTTGTCCATGTTTAATTGTTGCGAGGAACCAAACCCTTCCTTATCTTCTATAAGTACCTGTAGCAAAACTTTCAGCGTGAAAACGTAAGAAGCGTAACTTTCAGACACATTTTCGATGATCTTTTGACATAGTTTCCTCTGAGGTGCACGTTTTGTTCCTGCATATGCGTGTAAACCAGCAGTACGTCAATCTAATGCCCCGTTCACACCAAAGCTTCAGGCGCGGATCCAGCGGAGGTAAAATGGGTGAATTTTCACCAACCCACCCCCACCCCCCCTTTTTCTGAGCCCTCTTCTTTCTTTCTTTTTTATCCCTCAAATATTGAAATAATATTTGATTCTCTGACATTATTACCAAAATTCACCCCCCATTTCAAAATCCTGGACCGCCCTTGAGCTTCAAAATGTTTAAAAGCTGTTTAGTTAAACACGGTGTAAAATTGTTTTCTTTACAAAAGCTACCTACTGATGTTTTTTTACTTCAAATTCAGCACAAATTAAAAAAAACATGTTTAAGTTCATCTAAATCCTGCATTAAAGCCAAGTAATGACTGGCACACATAAACTCACTAACAGCATCAGTCATTACTTGGCTGTGTAGCCGCGTAATGCGGTTCCAGTCGAGACCCACAAATTGACCCTTGCTCCCCATAGAGTCTCCAGTAGCTCAGTGGTTAGAGCATCCGACTAGATCACGGAGGGTCGTGGGTTCAAATCCCATCTGGGACTCGGATTTTTTTCCGAGGTCTCCATAAATTCAATATCATGTTGTTGTTGTTTCATCATCATCATTATTATTATTATTATTATTATTATTATTATTATTATTATTATTATTATTATTATTATTATTATTATTATTATTGTTATTGTCATTGTATTTTTTATTGTTATTGTTATTGTTATTGTTAACGGTTGAGGTCACACTAGAGGCTTAACAATGGTAAAAATTGCTTAACCAAGGTAAATTGCGCAACCACCTATTTACCATAGTAAAGCTGTCAAAGTCATAAAAAAATAGATTTGACGCTTTCCATGTGCACTCTTTCGCATGATCAGTAAACTTATACGTGACGAGTACACTAAATGTTGACATGTCGCGTGAGTTCATATCGGCTGTAAGTTACTGAACTGTGACTTGGCGTGTAATGAAATTATGGATCAACAAGAGAGAGTTGTATTTTCAATTGGTCCCATTTTGCTTTTAATTCTGCTGCGTAGACGAGCACGTAGCATTCGCTTCCTTCTTACATACAACTCTAGTAAGATCTTGGGACCAAAGAAAGTTCAGCGGTTTCGTTAATTAACCGTAGACGGCAAAGACACAGACAAAGAAGAACGCACAGGCGAGCCTGGGTTTACCCTCGACCACAGGCAAGCCTGGCTTTACCCTCGACCACAGGCAAGCCTGGGTTTACCCTCGACCACAGGCAAGCCTGGGTTTACCCTCGACCACAGGCAAGCCTGGGTTTACCTTCGACCACAGGCAAGCCTGGGTTTACCCTCGACCACAGGGATGGTTTGCCAGCTCGTTGAAAGGAAGAAGAGCGGGAAAATAAATTTCATGTTTTCAAAATATGAATCCACAAATGTATTGTAATTAATGCGTTTGTCCGAAAAGATGACAAAATGTCAACAAAATAAGCATGGTTTAGATAGACAAGAGATGTACCCACCTCTTTTTTTTGGTAACTAGATTATTATCTGGGGTCAAGTCAACTTTGCTCTTGCCGCTGTTGTCAGGGCAACTTACCAGAGTTAGGTTCACCATCGTAAACTGAAAATTGGGGGTCACACTTGCGGTGCCGTTAACCATGGTAAACTTGAGTTTACCATAGTTAACTTTCTCCAGTGTGACCTCGACCATTGTTATTGTTATTGTCACGGTTATTGTTATTATTATCTGTCCTAACCTATCGAGTTCGTGTCGAAAAAATAAGATGGTGCCCGCAAGAGAGCACTGAACATCCTCAGGTGAAGCTTTCTTGAGGCTACGATGGTCAGTTTGAAGAAAAGCTGCGTCCTCAATAATGTAAAGAACAGAAGGCAAATCACAAAGACAGCGTAAACACCAAGATAACGATCGCGGTCCAGTTCTTGTACTTCACTGGGGCTGGTGCTATTATTTGTATCAAGTGTTGCCAGTAAATACTCTTCCTCCTCATTACACCTGCAAGAATAACGACACAAAACAATCCGCTTATCACGACGCATCCAGGCCTTGAACGCTAACTGCACCGGCTCATGACCAACCATAAACGTTATTATTAGAAGGCTTTCTCTATGTTTTAAATTTAAAAGGAGCAGTATAAAGCCAAGGATGTCACATGTAATATTTAAATATTGACAGACGCAGGTACTATGCTTCTGATATTGAGCGAAACAATCTCAAGAGGTCGTCATTTGATTTTTCTCCTGAAAACTTCTCTAGCCTTAGTACACCATGTTACCGAAAATATTTCCTAGAAAATAGTTTAGAATTGACTGGGGGGATGGCAATGAACAAGAAGCTGACATTAGCGCTATCTGGGTCGGGAAAGTGCCTCTAAATACACCACCAAACATGACATACAAACTGGTCTCGAAGAAGATAATACTATTTCAATAATTATTTTTAAATAATCGAAAATAACTAAAAAATAATATATTCTTACCAATAAGATAACCACACATCGGCCATCATGAAGACGACCTTGAGGACAACAAAAGAAATTTCAATCAACTGATATAACAGATGTTGACAAAAAAACACTTTTTTTTCAGTAACTGTACAAATTCTCGAACGCTCAGTGAGTGGCTAATAAGCGGGCAGATACATCAATATCTCGCGCTTTGTCTCAATTTTGTACCTTCTCCCTTTTTAACTTGGAAAATACTTATTATTTTCCAAGTTGTTGTGGTGCACCCGATTTCACTCCATCACTCCATCACTCCTTCACGTCCCGTTTGACATTTGGAAACCCGGGGGGAACTCCCATATGAAAAAGCCGCAAGGAATGCTCTTCGAAAAGTTTGAATTTAACTCCTACGGGAGACTTATGTGGACGTTGCCTGAGCTTCTTTATACCCCTAAAAGATACCACTTAAAACGGAATAGGTTTGATTACTAGCTATTGTTCACGAGAGGATCCCATGGGCACTTGTAGACCCGACTCGCGTAATCGAGAGATCAGCAGAAACCAAGGCTGAAAACAGAAGTTAAACATAGGCACGCAAAGCGTGCAAGAGTTATTTTTTTGTGATAGGAGCATTCGTAGAACTGTTTACAGTAATGATTTAGTTAAGTTTTTTTGGTTGCGATGTACAGCAAGAAAGAAACTGGGAATTTATGATGAACATACCATGTTACATCGGTAATGGTAAGATAGCTAAATAGTAAGCCATCAAATGTTTGAGTGAACAACGTACAATACTCTCCAAATTAATGTAGATACCATCTTATTTTCTAACAAGCAATTTGATTCGTTCTTTGATACCCACACCGTGATTGGTGTGACACGCGCACATGCATAACTCCCTCACTCATCGATCACATAGCTCTTCCAACCCACAAGAGGAATTTTTGCTCAAAATACTCAAGTTAACAGACCTTATCGCATTTTATAAGAGTCGTAAGTTTACCCTTTTTACACAACACCTCTTCATCGAAAATAGAAAGAAAGAGAAAAAACCGTTCTGACACGTTGAAAGTTTAATTTAATTTACTCCGATATGAAAAACAAAAGTGTCAAGTTACCATTTTTAACTGAAAATAGAAAACATCTTGTGCGAACGATTTGTTCTCAAATGAAAACAAAAGTGTCAAATTACCATTTGTAACTAAAAGTAGCAAGCATCTCGTGGAACGATTTGCTCCCATATGAAAACAAAATGTCAAGTTACCATTTGTAACTAAAATAGCAAGCATCTCGTGGGAACAAGTGGTGACCATGTATCAGCTCTAATTGAATTTACTCCCTTGTGAAAAACAAAAAAAGTGTCAAATTACCCTCTTTGTAACTAAAAAATAAAAATATCTCTCTATATTTGCATGCAACAAAATAATCGTTTCCTGTACCTATTGTAAACGTTCGAACTCTTTCAAAATTAAATCAAATTACTCCTTGTGAAAAACAAAAATATCAAGTTACCTTTGTAACTAAAAAAAAAAAAACTCAGAAGAATGAATATGGCCGTTCTGAACTGTATCGGGATCAAATCTTCTCATATATCATTTACCTTTAAAACAAGAAATTTGATTGGCTGTTTATAGTAGATACGATCTGATTGGTGTGACATACATACATCGCTCACTCACTGACTCACTCACTGACTCACTCACTGATCCGTTGACCCGTTCATAACATACTCGACGCGCCGACTAAGAGGTATTTTTTTACAAAAAAATAACTCAATAAATAAGAGTTTCTTTTAATTATTATTTCTTCTAGTGCACCCTACTTCGACAGCTAAAAGTGGTGATGTTTCGTCGTCAACACCGTAAGTGTGACCTAAATCCGTAATTTGTACCCGAGACGACGAAAATTTCTCAACCTTTGCATATAGGAGTTCCCCCCCCCCCCGGGTTTTGAACATCTAGAGGTTAAGGCCGTTTCATGGTCGGTTGCACCGCGTCAAGTTAAGTAGTCCACATTTTATCGCAGAAATGCTCTACATTGAAAAAATTCTCACAAGAACGCTTTTATAAATAGAAGCTACCTGTAATTATAGAAGTCTCTTTTAAGAAAATAGTTCATTTCCCGAAAGTGTCCGCTCACACAGGTTTA
>JAHPZR010011712.1:37500-39249 GCA_019787425.1 Platygyra sinensis
GCAACAAATGGGCGCTAAAGCATAAATACTTTAACAGTTATGGTGAATTAGGCATAGGCACTTAAAAACTGTGTTCGGCCATCCTAATATAGGTATGGTTTAATTAATCAGCCTTTAGTTTTTGCCACCTTAACTGAAGTAATCAGCACCTCATTTACCTCTGCGGTGGGAGACGCGATGGCCTCATGGTTAGTGCGCTCGTCTCCGGATCGAGTGGTCCGGGTTCGAGCCCTGGCCGGGGACATTGTGTTGTGTTCTTGGGCAAGACACTTTACTCTCACAGTGCCCCTCTCCACCCAGGTGTATAAATGGGTACCGGCGAATTTAATGCTGGGGGGGTAAACCTGCGATGGACTAGCATCCCATCCAGGGGGGAGTAGAAATACTCTCAGTCGCTTCATACTAAGGAAACCGGGATAAGCTCCGGCCTGATGGGCCACTTGGCTCGTATGCAGACTTTACCTACCTACCATTTACCTCTGCAATGTCATTGCATTCATTTACAGCAGTAATGCACAGAAAAAAACTGCTTTAGTGCAACATTTTCATACGCCTACAAAACGACTCTGAAACTGAAAATATGACATACTTACGTCTGACAGGACTAGCAGCTGGTCAGCCTCCTTCAAATACTGCAGCTGATGGGTAACTAAGATACGAGGTTTGCTTGACAAGTAACCACAGATGCACCTAGAAAAATTCAGTAAGTAATATAACAGTTCTAGGAATCTTGGTAAAAACAACTGAACCAAACCTTGTACAAACATTGCAGTCTAGGGGAAGAAACAAAGACTGCAACCAGGCTGTAGAAACTCCATTATATTTGCACAGATGCATTGTAGAACTAGTATTTTCCCTCATTTAAAACAAACAAATAAAGAAGCCTAAAACACGAAGGGCTTTCGAGAACACAAGGTAAATGTAGAAAACAGGAGCTGCAATTCTATGGACCGTGTTCTCAAATATCTGGAGTGTTTTATCAGAGTGAAATACACGGCTTAGGCTTCTCTATTTGCTTTATGATAGAGAAGTGAAGTGGCCAAGCTTAATCTGTGTTTTCTTTAAGAAATGTGAACTACCGTCTCTTCTCAAAGCACTGCTGGGGCTAATGCTACTGACACAGCTACAATTTCAACTCCACATTCTACACGACTGACAGTGCAGACTCTATTCCATCTTTATTCTTGGTAAATTAATCTCATGTATATAATGAGAAACTAATAACCTCTTACTAATCGAGTGCAAGGGCCGTACTGGGGACGTCTGGGGAATATTGGCCCAAGATCGTGGCAACATAGTAAGTATTAACTATGATGGCACTACAGACAGAGCGCAGCGAGGTATGTACAAAAGATGACCAAGGGCCGATATTCTCCAGTACAGCTCGAGCAAGCTTGGCTAGTAAGTAGTTTATTACATGGTACTTGGGCCATGCTTGTTTTGAATTTGCCGGCTTTCGAAGACAAAAAATACACAGCTTATAGAAATGGTCCATACGGCGAAATCCCAACCAAGAAAAAAACAATCAGAATGCTGGGATTTTCCTCAAGGCCGTTACCTTGCCATGTATGATGTGTAATAAAACTTTGTAAAAATTAAGGTGCAATGTCTTTTTCTAGCTTATTCACAGAAGATAAGGTGTTCTGAATTCAGATGTACAAAATGAGGCATTATATATCTTAAGCAAACTAACTTGTCAAACAAATGTCGGCCAACATCTGCATCCACAGCACTGAGGGGATCATCCAT
>JAHPZR010011713.1:0-22500 GCA_019787425.1 Platygyra sinensis
TCCAGATCCTGTTTGAATAAATGTAGATCCCTGTGTGTTTTTGTTTTGTTTGTTTCTTCCAGTGCTCTTGACTGGTTTGATCTACAGTAAATAGACTTTTTGTACATCTTTAGGATTCCCCATTGTCTATTCAGCATCATTTTATCCTGGTCAGAAGTGGCTGGTCCTGCTCGGGCCTTCAAAGAAGCAAGGTGGTTGTCAGGAGTTAACCGCTCATTCATAACCAAGCACAGATAAAGGAACAGTGGAGGAGTGGGTGGCAACAAAAACAAAGGAAGTGCTGCCGTATCTTGTGATGGAACAAGTGCTTTTTTCTGACAATTCTCGTATAATTTTTCCGTTCATTCCTTTCTTCGAGAGAATGGATGGGTGTCCCTTGTCAATGTAAAAAGGGGATAAGTTTCTAAAGAAACTGTGGTGCTGTAATAAGTGCGGAGTAATTTTACAAGATAATGTTGGTTTTATCAACTGCATTGATAAAGTGAATTGGCGACTGTAAAGAGATTCAGAAGCTGATGTGTTTGAGCCTTAGCCCTTTGTTGGATTTGCTCTGACAAAGGGCTAATGCTCGAAACTCCAGCTTCCAATCTCTTTACAGTGGCCAATTCACTTTATCAATGCAGTTGATAAAACTAAATTACATTGTAAATGTAAGTTGTTTTATCACAACAGGCAAGCGTTATAACATGTGATGTAGACTGGCAGGTCTGTGGTGCATGTCAACATTGTGTTGAAGAAGATGAAAGTCTCAAGCCACCTGATGCTACAGTGACTCAGGATCAGCTTCACAGGTCAAATCAATTTCTTTTTTGTGTGTTTTTTGGCTGGCTTAAACGAGTTACATATACATCATGGTTTGTGCACTTAGAAAAGTTTACGCACAAATTTTCAAGTTTGTTGTCTCCATCATTGGCCATCCTTTGTTCCTTTACGGTTTATTGTTGTCTCTCTTGTGTTTTTCTATCTTAGTAAACTACTTCTGTATTTCAGGTTTCCTTCAATTTAAAGGTAATTTTGTCAATGGTCAATAGCATATACTGCCCAGAGCTCCTTGAACATGACAGTTGAACCTTGCAATCTCAAACTCAAGCTGAAACTCCTTGCTATCCTGAAATCGATTCATTTTCTCTTGGATGTGTTTTTTCAGTCATTACTATGAGTTACCGTTGTAGCTACGAAAACCGGCCATCTTGAACTTTTTTCTCTTCCTGAGAGTTCAAGCTACACATAGCTGGGTTCATCTGGATCAGGTCATGTTACTTTAGCTGCTTCTTTCCTTTTTTAGTTTGAGAATGTTTATTTAAGAGATTAGTATGCTGGCTCAGTTGCTAGTGAGTGTATTTGACTCTGTTTTGAGGTATTGAGTACAGAGCTCAGACTTCAGTTATTACATGTACATGTGCCTGTACCGTCTCTTGTATCTAAGCATGAACACATGATGCCAAAACATGCTCCAATTGGGTGTCAAACGTGGCATGATTGGTCATCAAACAGTTTGACATTTAGCTGATCGTAACGCAAACTTTGGCGCTGAAAATAATTTGTCATGCTTGTGCTCTTGCTGGGATTACCAGTAAAGGTAGCTGAGATTTCTCTCTTGAATGGGAAAGTCATCTTTTTACAGACTTTCATCGATTTCCTCTGACACAAAAAAGAGCCATGCTCTGCATTTTTTGGCTTCGGGTGTACAGAGTTTAAAATCAGCTGTCTATGCCCTTCGGTACTGTTTATTATTGAAAGATCCAAATAGTCTTGTTCCCGCCAATATTTCATGGTTACACTAGAAGTAAAGCCACTTTTGCAAAAGGCGTATGCATATTGACACAGTTCAGGGTCAGTTTTTCTTTCTGTTATTTCGTGTGCTGAACTTTTACATATAGCCCAAAAGTCTGCGCCATGGTGTGGTAAACTTCAAACATGTTTGATGACAATCGTGCCACGTTCAACGCCCAATTAGAGTATGTCTTGGCATCACATGTTCACTCTTACATGCAAGAGACGGTATATTTTGTATATCCTGTTATTGGGAGCACGTTTCTCCTCTCTGGATTATAATAAATCGTTAGGGCAACCTGAAGAGGTGCCATTGTTGAGTAACATCTCAAGTAGGGAGAGAAGCAACACTGCTAACCTCCCACGCAGACATTTGATTATTTCTTGGCATGTTACCCATTCCTCCTCAAAGTTCGTTGGGGAGGAATGCGTGCTGAACCCAGAAACGTCTTCAAAGTACTTCACGTTGTGGACACTTGGCTAATAAATCTTATTTTCTGCTCTAAATTTTATTTTGCTTGCAGCTAGCCTAATCATGTTTCAAGTTCTTCAAATTTGAATTTTTTATCTGTTCTACAGATTGCTGGTTGTAAATCATTTTCGACATGCAAACCTTCAGATTGGAGACAAAGCGTTCTATACATTGAAAGCTACTGACTTGAGACATGCTGCCACTGGAGAGAGTGAATCCAAACAGCAAACCAGCGATAACGACAATACAGAGGGACTTGACGAGCATGCGTATATCAGTCCACCATCTGACAGTCAGACAGAAGGATGCAGTGTACATGAAGGTGGAAACCTCAAGTGAGGGTGGAAATGTAACGCTGACAAACGGTGCTAAACGTGGTCTGGTGAGAATTGTTAGCTGCAAAAGGAGATGAAATTATTGCTGCAAGTGTTAATTTGAAATCTGAAGGAAGCTCTGGGAGCTTCTCAGCTGAAAATGACTCCTCTTCAACAACGTCCTTATGTAATACACATCATTCTGCCCTTGCAGAGACTTCCTCAAATAAAACAGACTCTGGCTCCGTTAACGATGGGACCAGTCAGGCAGACGTACATGACGATCAGCATCATACCGCTGGCTCGGATTCTGCAGAGGCGGATGAAGACTCGGATGGTGTTGAATGTTGTGATACCAAGGTTAAAGGAGCAAGTGTCGCTTCTGTGCTTAAACATGACTCGGGCTCATCGCATCCCGTGCGGTATCCCACCAACGGAGAAAAAAGCGTTTGAGAAGAAAGCGAAAGGCAGCTCCTCCGTTTAAAAGTGAATGTTGGTGATAAGGTGTGTGTGGAGGTGGCCCACACGTGTACCACAGTGGATGTGATATGGCAAGATGGATCCAGCCAGGATAAAATTTTATCTACGGATTTGATACCAGTGTTTCACTTGGACGAATTGGAGTTTTTCCCCGGAGATTATGTGTCTGATAAAAGAGGTCAGTGTTAAACTGGACATACGGACGTTTTTCTTCCTTTTTGTTTGCAATATCTAATTCTTTCTTATTGTCATTTATTTTGATCTGATGAAAAGCTAGCAAAAACAATCCCGTTCAAATGTTACAGCATACGGCGATGACTCAGCTTTTGTAACAAAGAATGAATGATAATCATTTGTGTCGAAATTCACACAACAATCGGTAAGAACTCTACCATAATCAATTATTGTCAGAATTTCGGTTATTCTCAGAATTCGTTCCGGTAGCCGAGCCAGCCCGGTTACCGGGCTCATATGAAGAGGCCCTAAGTGTTATCTGTTTGTTGTAAGTCAGCTTTAGCCGTTCTTTTGTTTTCTGCACAATGAACCATAACACATTGACCTGCTATAAATATTCTTTGCGCAGAAATGCCAATTCTTCAAACTACGGCGTTGTACTCACCGCTGACCACAAGTCGCGCTTGTGCCACATCAGGTGGTTTTCGCGAGAAGGTCAAGAGCTGTGCGTGGAACGTGACGTGAGCGTGTATGACATCACGGAACACGCGGACTTCGTGTTCAGCGCGGGAGATGTTGTGGTCCGCGTGGCTAAGAACGAGAATGAAGATGAAGCTGCGGAGCAAGGAGCTGAGAGGCCAGCTCCGTGTGTTGGACAGGTGGGGAAAATCCAGCCAATCAGAATACGAGAAAGCCGTTATCAACATAAACAATAGCCTTCATTTGGCGGGAAAACATGCTCGGATATTGGTCCTTGGACATTATATGTTCCGATAAGCAAGCAGTTTTCTGAGAGTGTAGCTCGAGGAGAACTGTGAGCTTTGAGGAACAGATAATGTCCAAGGACAAATATCCGAGCATATTTTTGCGCCAAATGGAGGCTATTATGTTTACTATTTTCGCAACACGGGAACTACCAAATTCACGAAGTTAAGTGACTCCTGTGATATTCTTCAACTATTGTCTTAGCTATATGAAGATATAGTCAAGGATAATACTCTCGAGAATTAATATACAATAACAAAGATGAAAGTTTGGATATTTAGGCCCCTTTTACACGGGTCCGGACAAATCTTTGCACGGACAAAAACTTGCACGGTTCCACCTTGCGTTTACACGGGACCGGCGGAACTGGACGATTTTTGAACGGCTAAGTGTGTAAGTTTGGGACCTGAAAAAGCATGTCGAATTTTTGACCGGCACGGTTTCATATTTGTACGGACTCGTGTAAACACCCGAACCGTGCAACTTTTTGCTCACATAGCGCGGTTATGGCCTGGAATCAAATGCCGCAGCTGGTCTAAAATTTGCGCGGATCCGTGTAAACACCACTGCAACAGAATTTGTACGGATCCATGTAAACAGGCGGTCCACGAACAAAATTCGCCCGTGCAAAAATTTGTCCGGACCCGTGTAAACGGGGCCTTAGTCAAGTTCTTCTAACTTCTCGATACTTTTGGTTCTATAAGGAATATGACAACCAGTAAGGAGTATCGAGATGTTGACTTTATGCAGAGACGAGCTTCTTTAGGGAATAGGCGGAATTTCCCCGATACGTTCCGTTTGTTGTATTCACAGTTTATATGGAATTGCCTCTTGTTACGTCAGGTTACACTTGTGGACGAGGAAGGCTGTGTGTTCATCAAGTGGGTGGACAGAACAGTTTCTAAAGTTAAACCTCAAGAATTGTACAAAGTTGACACTGAGGTAAGGAGTTAATCTAAGCTGAGGAGTTCATAAGACCTATTCATTCTACAAATGCAGTGCTGGGTTTCTCACTTAGACCAAACAGGGCGGTGAAATAGAAGGGAATCATTTTCCAGTGTTCTAGAAACGTTCTCGAAGAGCTCTTGGAGAAGCTACAGCAAGGGGAAGAAAGGGAGGTAGGATGGAGTAACGGTTTTCAAACTAATCAAAGACAGAGAACAGTTATCATGTGATCTTTTCTCTCCCCCTTCTACGTCTATCACATGGAAAACTGAGGACCCGTAAAATGTGTGAATACACGTTTGGAATAGAACGGCTTTACTATTGCAGTTGTGACACGTTTGGCGTCTTTTTGACGCGTTTGGCGTCTTTTGACGCGTTTTCGTGCAGTGTGTCGTATTAGGAAGCTTAAGCAACGACGCGGAGACGACGCCAAGTAAAAATTGAATTTATATTTTACCAACGAAATTTGCGATTGTCCCTGGATCTGTGCGGTTCGCCAATGGCTCTAAAATCATACTTAAGCTAAATATGCAACGATGGCGTTCAGTTCCAAATGGAAATACGAAAAATTAGCCATCGTCGTCCACGTTCTGTAGACGCACAGACGTTGGTCATTTCACGTTCTAGTTTTGCAGAGGACGGCAAAGAAATGTACAAAGATGTATAACGCACGTGCACAGCTTTTTGTTTTGCTCATTAAACCTTTTGTTTGATGACGTTCTCGTTCCCGTCGTCGTCGTGGTTTGCTTAAGCTCCCTGTTAAGGACACGCCTTGCAAAATGTACGTTTTTGCGTTTTCTTTACCCAGTTTTACCGACACGTTCAAAACGATTTCATGGCGTTTTTGTGGTTTTAGGATGATGGTCATTTGTCGTCAGAGGGTTCCACAGTAGCGTCAGATGATGAATGGGAGACAGCGAGTGGAGAAAGCACCGAGGAAGAACCGCCTGCTGACATCATGGGTCACGTGCAAAGGAGTGGTTCCACAGCTAGTGACGAAGGAACAGAGAATGTTGATAGAGAAGCTCTACAGGAAGCCAACAACAGAATCAATGAAATTATGTCCAATACGAATCCTGGTAAAGTGCTTTAAACGGTTTTGCTTAGATTTTTGTTTAGTTTTGTTTCGAGACACCCGTTTTTGTCCATTCGCGAAAAGCAACTTTCCAAATGTGAACTCTACACAGATAAAACCACGGTGAAAACGAGCTAGCATCGATGTGGCTTTCTCTTCTGAACGTAGGATTGGTTATGCACTAGACCTCGTTTAGAAAACAGGCAACAACTGGCTGGTCGTAATGACAGACTGTAGAGTGCACAGCAAGTATTCTCAGAGCTCAGCGTAATGGAAAAACACTAAGAGGCCAATTCCGAGTTGGCTTTTGCCTGTATGTCAAAGCGAGTCCAAGTGCTTAATGAGTTCTGCATACAGTTTCATTTTTATGCAAATCAAACTCATTTTCATAAGAATGGTTACGCACTTAGACTCGTTTTGAAACAGAGGCGCAAGGGAACTCGGAAATGGCCTATTGTTATTGTTGAACATACAACTGAGCTCGTTTCTTTGCCAAGTGAGAAATTTAACGATATGAAGGTATTATCATGTAAGCATTGCTACGTGTTTACTCTGAAGTGAAACGATGAATAAACAACACTGGCCGCACTCTAGCTCAATAGCATTTATATTTCATACGATATAAACTGATTGCGCAACAATACATGTCTGTTTTTTCTTCTCGCAGCTTTCATGACGTTTGACAATGTTCCCGAAGACCATATGTACTTTCACTCAACGTTTCAAGCGCAAAATCCTGGTCGCTTCCTGTCATGCCTGAGAAAAGAAATGGCCTTACTGATGTTTTCACTTCCGAGTGGGATCATAGTCAGGGGCTATGAAATTCGAGTGGTAGGTTTTTCTTCCTTTCAACTTTATTCCGAGTCACAGAGCAGGCCTCAACTGTTGAAAGAGTGGACAACTTTACCTGATCAATGAATGCCTATCAGTAGTTAAAATACCTTATCGTACCGGTAGTTTTGCCAGCTGAAGCTATACAGGAGGTACATGGTACTTATTATTCACCCTCTCGTACATACAAACGTACAAATGTAAAGTTCCCGCCAAAACACGCGGCTGTCAAATTCAAAGATGTCTCAACTGTGCTTAGGCCTCATCCACACTACATGGGAGAAATTTGAAAACGCAGCTCTGTTTCTACGGTTAAGGCTACCGTCCACACTAGTCCGTCACGAAAACGGATGAACTGATATGAAACGCCGGTTTTGCGTATTCGTATGGACGTAAAGCCCTGGCCAAACGGACCGCAAGTAGCCGCAAGTGGACGCAAGTTGAACTTGCGTAGAGACTTGCTTTGGGCGGCCAAACGGACTCGCAAGTTTCTTCGCAAGCACACGCAAGTAGCAAAAAAAGGCAGACTATCCCCTATTCCATTGGCTAATAATAGGTTAATGGACGTCACTCAACTTGCGTTGACTACGGTTGGGGGGCAAACGGTGAAACTTGCGTCGACTTGCGAGCAAATTTGACCAAAGTGAGCGCAAGTCATCGTAAGTCAACGCAAGTGCACACAAGGCCTGGCCAAACGGAGTCGCAAGTTGACCCAAGTTTTCAACTTGCGTTTACTTGCGACTCCGTTTGGCCAGGCTTATAAAATTGTAAGCGACTCCGTTTGGCCAGGGCTTATAAAATTGTAAAAACAGAGCTTGTTGAAAACAATGACGTCACGATAATCACGTGATTTCCCTGACGAGCTTTTCTGAAACACAAATCCAAATTTCTCTTGGGTAGTGTCATTGAGGCCTTACCTGAAGAAATTTACGGAAATTTCGATAAGGAATTCAATAGTTATGATTGTTGTCCCAGCATTATTATATGGTAAGGTAGTCTTCAGGTAAATCCGAGCGTTCTGATTGGTTCTTTCTTGGTCGGAATTTCGCCTTACGGACCGTTCCCATGGAAATGGTCATAGGCTGTGTATTTTTTGTTTTCGAAAGCCGACAAATTCAAAACAAGCATGGCCCGGGTGCCATATAAACTACTTACTAACCGAGCGCGAAGGCCGTACTAGGGAATATTGGCCCGAGGTCGTTGCAGTACGGACCGAGCGAATACAAAAACGACCGAGGGCCAATATTCCCCAGTACGGCCTTCGCGCTCGGTTAGAAGGAGGTTAGTCTTCCCGCTGTAGAGAAGGTTTAGAACGTTTTCCTGAAACCTCTTGCCCTTTGTCCTTGAAGGCCTTGGCAAATTTCCACACAGTGGAAGTCGAAAACGGCGTTCACCAATTGATGTGTGCCCTGCAGTAAGTAAACGTCATTGATGACAGTTTTAATTTTTTTTCCGAGCTGAAGTGGCGAACAAAACACTTGTAAACGATACGATGAAACTCATTAGCCAATTGCTTCCTAGGGTTTTGTTTTGCCCGTCTATATTTTGAACTTCCAAGAACTACTGGAACACAGTACTTTGACTAACGATAACCATATATATACATGCATTTCATACATACATATCTTTATTTAAACTCGGAGCTTTGATTAGGATACAAGAATGCTAGTATCTCCGACTCGTTAGTAAAATTACATTACTTAATACAAACGACATTATATACAAGCAGACAAAAAATAATGTTAAAGAAGTTAACTGCTTAATTTGATTGTTAAAACTTGTTAAATCCGGTGCCCTTATATCGTACGACAGAGAGTTCCAAGTGGAAATAGACAAATGTTGGAAAGTGTTACTGCGCCCTTCAATAACATGCGGACTCTAAAATTCAAAGCTCGACCGACAAATTCGTTTTTCCCTACCGTCAATCAAATATTCGGCGGCTTCTCCCAGCTTCCGACTTCTGCCGAGCGCGCGGTTCCGTATTTGCGAACCATGTTACTAAGTTAGAAGTGTCTTGATACGAAACAGTGCTCGGAAGTAGTGGTGGTCGCCTTCTGGACAAGGAGCTTTTTAACCCCCTCTCCCCTCTCCCTGAGATCATATTCACAATTGCGAACCTAAAATCAGAGAAACTAGATCTGAGTGTGCCATACTCGCTAAACACTTATAGACCAAGGTCAGCTTATCCTGAATTCTCTCTTGTCCGAGTATCGGAAAAACTGACGTGAATGGTGCGCTGCAGCTGAATAGCCAAAGAAAGCACTGTATGCATCTTAAAAAGTTTCACAAATAGGACAAAGCCTCTTTATCAAATTGCGTGTTCTCGATTTTAAAGAGTACTGCTGGTCCTATTTTAAGGATCTTTGTCCAACGTTCTCATCGAGCCCCCTTTATTTTCGTGTGCTAGGACATTCTGAGGGTCATGATCACGGGACCTGTGGACACCCCATATGAACATGGTCTGTTCGTTTTGGACGTGCACCTGCTCCAGATTACCCGGCCTCGCCCCCTGTCTCTTTTACTTATCACAGTGTTCTGGACGGTTGAACCCAAACCTCTACGATGACGGAAAAGTTTGCGTGAGCCTGCTGGGGACATGGTCCGGGCGTGGAAGCGAGGTGTGGACATCAAAGTCAAACGTTTTACAAGTTTTGGTTTCGATACAAGGTATTTTCTGTTACAATGCTGACAACGTTTCACTTTGTTTAGACCACTTGTTAAAGTTAACAAATTGACGTTAGTTTTTTATGCGTCTGTCCTGTTATTGATCATGAATTTCGTCATAACATTGTCAAAGTAGTTGGATCCACGAGGCTAGCCGATGGATCCGCAGACTACTTTGACAATGTTATGACGAAATTCATTGTCAATAACAGGATAGACGCATAAAAAACTGAAGTCAATTTGTTTTTTACGATAACAAATTGTCGAATTCCCCGCTGTCGCTCGCTGACGCGTCGCATGAATTTCAAATTCATGTGTCTGTCCGCATATGGACAATAAAATTTAACCAATGAGCGCGCGTGAATTTCTGCAGTTATCGAAAATTAATATTTCATTAAATATTTTGCCATGATAACGTCAAGTGAGGCTGTTCACTACAGCAACAGTTTTACTTCCTTTTTCTTTTCTTTTTCTTTTTTTTTGCCATATTTTCGCATACATTTTGACCTCAGATTGCTGCCACTACTGTTTTTAATATTTCTGGCATGCTTGATCGGCCAAGAGGGAGGGTTTTTCAGTAATTATAAACGGCTCGACAGATTTGAATCTCATGTGACGCCAAGTCTAGTCAGCTAACGTTTAGTAAGTCGGATGGCGATTGTGATTGTGTTATTTTACGACAGACACATTAACTCTCTACCCGGGCTTTCAAATGGGTACAACACAAATTACTCAGGGAGACCTGATAAATATCTGGGGTAAAACTGCAATGGACTAGTATCATACTTAAAGGGAAAGCAAGACGCTTAGCCATTTCGTGGTACAGAAACCTACCCTGGCGGATGCGAGCACATGTTTGATTTATGGTTGTTTTACTTCAGGCTTATACTTGTGCAGTGAAACCGTACTACAACGAGGCTGGATACGAAAAACAAGAGGTACAGCAGAGGGACATGAGAACAGTCGCCTGTACAATGAAATGGTCTTACTAAAACTGGTTCATCAATGGAGAAACTTCTCAAAAGACCTCCTACTGGTCTGGAAAAAGAAATACTACAGCACTTCGCTCATCATGGATAAAGGTAAGCTGTTAATTTATTACACGATTGGGCGGACAGACATTGATTTATGTAGTAGAATATTTTTAATATGAATACCACGGGAACCATGAATGGTGTCCGAATTCGTATCAACAGGGATGTTCGTTCAAAACTTATTTCCTGTACTTTTTTGTCGTAACATTTGCAGAATGATACGGAATTCAAGCGCTGGATCGAGCTGTCTAACGAACAGGCACCGCAGTGCCAAACTGTGGCAATGATGTCTCGGTTAGTGAACTTCGACCAATGGAAGAAAGCAGTCGGAATGATCTTGCTTGCAGCAGTGACCGTCAACGTTATCGATAATGACGTAGTCTCACAAGCGATGTCTGTACCCGGATGTCGTAATTTTGGTGATCAGCAACCCAAAGAAGAGATGTGGTCAAAATAAACGTGCTTACAGGCAATGGCGTCTCTGAAAATGGCGCAGCGAAGGATGCAAAAAGTCCTGAGACAAGTAAGGCAAGCTGTTCTTCAACCCTCCCCGGGAGGGAAGAATTTGAACGCTGAGAACCAAGGCGCAAGTGCAGGTGCAACGTCATCTGAAAAGACTCGCCCCCGGAGTATCCTTTGTTCCCAGTCTCCCGCGGGTTTCCCTTGAGTCTCGGAGAGAGCGGTGGAATGGAGTTCCAGGACAGCTTTAGAAAAAGCTGGGACTCACGGACTCCTCAGAGAAACCATAATGCCAAGGACAGATGACTTTTATTTTGTAAAATACATTATATATAGTGGAAAAAATTATCTTGAGAAAATGTTTTAAAAAGTTATATTAATATTTTGGGTTGCAGAGTGCAATTGATGTGGAGTTCCTTGAACACTGCTCATTCAGAAGCGATCTTTTTAATGTGTTAATTACTTGAGTGCTTCAACAAGGTAAATTAAATGTATTCAAATTGCCTTCAATCCTTCAAGGTATCTGAACGAATTAAAGGTATCGAAAATTGTCACAAGGCTGTAGTTGAGGTTCAACGAAATTTTGGAATTCGATCAGGATGTGGTCCACTTTTGTTTTGCGTTCCAAATTGCGTAGGTGCTTCTGAACAGTGTTGCCAGGAATTTTTTGTTCCTTTTTTCTGGATTCATAGAGCAGTCACAACTGCAGCTATGACAATGAATTTTTTGTCAGTGAGTACATCTAGGATTATATAATATATATTTTTACGACTCGCTAAGAAAAAAATTCGTCATCAGTGGATTTCGTCAATTTATTTCTAACCTCTATTCGAAAGCTTTATTTATTAATGCAGAGCTATATTTAATTATTGAGAACGACTAAGGACTGATTTATATGTCGCATGTCCATCACGAAGAGTTCAGTAGATCAAATTCCTCTGTAGATGCAAGCACGGGGGATTTAATTTGGCGGAAAAATCCTTAAAATCTTTTCCATTGTCAGATTTTTTTGTTCAGAGATTGCATCTTGCTTTGTGAAGCACCTTCTGTATAGAAGTGGCTTAAACTCAAGTGGGTGATATAATCTTTCATTTTGGAGCAGTTAGAAAAGACCCTCTCGCCGGCATAAACTCAGTCCCCTGTGACCTACCCCCCCCCCCCCCACTCCCCCCCCCCCCCCCCCTATCCCTTTTTGTTTTCGTTGCAATCTTCGCTCATGTATCTTTCGGCGAACCTGTTGGTGGCATGAAAATCAGGCTTACATATATAAATATCTTGACTGCTAACTAATTAAACTGAAAATACCTTTTCGTGTGCGAAGGCTAAATAACCGAAATAAAATGTCCATCAACCGACTCTAATTTCAAATAAAGCTGACAACAAAACAGTATGTTTGTCGTGTTATCCAAAAACCCTGATAAATGATAACAGTAACTTTACCACTTCATTACTTCGCCCTGATTTCGTTACGTTCCCCATGGATTCTCCATGCGTGATGCAATTCCTCTTGTGTTCCCCTTTACATAACTCTGTATCGTTTCCTTCTGTGTTTTCCGTTTGGTTGCTCGCAGTTTGTTCGTTCCGTTGAAGTCTGGTATTCACTGACATAGGGACAAGCATGAGCAAGTGGCCATGCTCAGAAGGGATAGTTAAGGGTAACTCTATCATATTTTTTTATTTTGAATTCTGGTAATTCCGGTGTCTGTGACTTGTTTTGAATCGCCTCGGCAAAAATGGATGTGAACGCCATAAAAATGAGCTATTATTATTTATAACTACCCTCTGTTCGGTTCCATGCCTCCGCAATACTGTAAAACAATATGGCTGACAAATAGGCCATTTCCGAGTTCTCTTGTGTCTCTGGTTTCAAAACGAGTCTAATTGCGAAACCTTTCATTTGAAAATGAGTTCTGCATGCAGTTTCTTTTCATGCAAATCAAAGTCATTTTCATAAGAATGGTTTCGCACTTAGACTCGCTTTGAAACAGAGGCACAAGGGAACTCGGAAATGGCCTATTTGATGCTTATGCTTACCCCAGAGCTTTCTCACCTCTGCTGGTGCTTATGCCAGTATTTTTGTCCTCATTACCATGTGCCTGTTCTTAAGTTTGTGACAGCCTCACTTTGTACAGTTATGCTTATGGTTGTTCTAGTCCTTATGCCTATTTCGTGGTGTGAACCATATCTCAGGCCGGTTTAACATTTAGCGGGCGGCCATAAGCATAAGGCAGACACAGTAACTGGTTGTTTAGTTGCTCCTTTTGTCAGGACGTTTTCGCAACAAAAGGCACTGTTTTTTTCTCTTCCTGTGTTCTTCTATGAACTACCCCGTCAGTTCCCCTAACGTGTTCCTGACGTCTTTCCGCTGAGAGTTCCCTAATGCGTCGGCTAGTCTGTTACACGTGGAGTTCCCTCGTGTTCTCCAACAATCATTCCCCGCGCGATGCAACATGCGTTTGCGATTTTATGCTGAGCTAGAGCCAACCCCGTGCGTTACTAATTAAGCTTCGATGCTTAAAAGGGATCAATATCAGTATCTCGGCAACTGCGCACCTACCCCTCCCCTAACCCAACATGTTCTGATAAGTTAATAAGTTAGTGTTACTGTTGGGTTAGGGGAGGGGTAGGTGCGCAGCTGCCCAGATACTGATATTGATCCCTTAACATTATAGGGAAACTATCAACCACAGCGAATTGGTGGGAAACGTCACAGTGAATTAACCAGGGGGCAGATACACGTAGGCCTTTTTGTAAGTATTTTTGGAATACAAATGACCGATGTTAAGGATGCACCTTAACTTAGGACAGCTTCGTAAATTCAGTCCCTCGGAAACCCTTGGGGAGTGGTGAGAGAAGCACATAACTACGAAACACGTGCACAGGGAAAGCACGGCGAACACTAGGGAACGCGCAGAAGACTCAACTATCAGCAAACATCAGGGAACACATAACGAAAGGATAGCAAGCGTACCATGGAAACAACCGAGTACCGGTCAGGCACTCGGGGGTGGGATACAACGGAACACACGGGAACTCGTTTTAAAACACATGAAATCGTTGATGTGCGGATGAATAAACGCATCAGAAAACGCATAGCGAATACATAGGGAAAAGGGAATTCGTGAGTGAACGCGCGAGTAAACGCATGAAATATCGGGAAGGGAACTTTCACCGAACTCTTGGTATAACGGACGAAAACGAAATATGTATCAGAAAAACCAAATGGGTAAAGCAGGAAGAAAACTCTGGGAACTCATTGGGAACGGATTTGCGAATACGGAAAACCCGTGGGAAAGCACAAAAGAAAGAAAAACTGGCGCATGGGAAAACGGACGAGTAAATAAACGGAAGCGATGTCACATGGAACGTAGCGGGGGAGCTCGTAAGTGAAGGTTGTGGGTTCCGGTCGTCAGTGTATTTAAGGAACTTTACCCCATGCTTGTGTCATGCTAAATTTGTTTTTGGCTTACAATATCTTCGTTTTCTTCTTTTGAACTAAGCAAGCAGAAAAAAAAACGCTTTTAATGAAAAAAGGAGAGGTTTGAGAACTTTCTCGGGTAATGAAGCGAGGTTAGGTGGTGAATTTTGTGCGTTTGATGCGGTGAAGCATAAGAGCTATTTCACCGCAAGCGCGTGATTTTTTTGCTTCTGGGACTGGCACTAGTGACACAGGACTCATGATCAGATCTCGCATATTTCGCGCCAAACACAAACCAAAATTGACTAAGTTCAAAGCAAGGATTTAGAGCTCAACCCTCTCAATGATTTACACCACCTTTATATATGGCACCTCATTCTAAACATAAGTTGTGACATCATCAAGGTGAACGGTCGTGCGACGAATAAACAAAATTACAATGAATAATCAGTTTTAGTAGAATTCTACTAGTATACTAATGCAAATGCTGTAATCTGATTGGCTGAGCGATTGCACACTATCAGCCATTAATGTGCAGTGGCTGGAGCTAGTTTACAAAATGACGACTTTTTTTCGTTTTGCTTAAGTTTTAGCGGAAACTTTTGATGGAAAAGGATAATTAAATTCCTGAGAAGACTTATCGAAGGACTTTTACGGTTTATTGACTTAAAAAAGTTGAAATTACTGAAAAAATGATAAGCGCGCGTACACAACTTCAATTTCGAATGACAATTCAATCCGAGCGATCTTTCCAAGGCGCAAAGTTTAATAATACGTCGAGAAATAACTGGAAACCGTTATTTGAACTTACTTTTAGTGAGAATTCTACTAAAACAATTAGATTATTCGCTCTCGATTTCTATGAGGTGATAGTTGATTCGGCCTTCGGCCTCATCAACTATCACCTCATAGAAATCTCGAGCTCATAATATAGTATGTATGAATCTTAAATAAATGCTTCAAAATTTATTTTCAAGATGAACAAGCTAGAGGGTAGATCGAAATACAAGAAGTGTAAAAAGGTTAACAATATTGGAAAAATGACCCTTTGTATTCATTCGCACACCGAAAAGAAGAAAATGCAAATATTGTGCTGAATAAAGCATGCGAGGGGCGGTGTTATTAAAATTCGTGACGTATTTTTAGCTGATTCGTATAATCTTAATATGCATATTCATGATGACAATTGCTGATCCTGAGGTGTTTGTTAGTCATTTTGAGATACTTGCTGTCGGAGTAGGACCTGTGCCGTTTCATTTGTAACGAGAAGAAAATTTGTACGTTGCCGGTGAAGAAGAAATAGCGATGACTTTTTGGGAAGAACAGTCGTTTAACACCCGTTACTGATGATGGTTAGTATCAGTTTCTTTCAACTTTACCTTCCAGCGTATTTTACCAAAATACCAGCTCGAAGTGGTGCGCCACGTGCACTTGCCCGACTCCGTTTTTGTTTCTTCTCGACTTCAGAACACTGTCTTCGCTTTAGTAACGTAGTCCAGCTTACTAAAAGATAGTCTGAAGTCTTCATTTCAACTGTCTGAGCTCTTTATGACATGCATGAAACTGAAAAGGGGTTTCTTTGTCCAACTTTTCTTGTGTTTGTCAACGCGTTTAGCAATTCGCCGTGAATTCTTATACTCCTTGTTTACTCTTTTGTTTCCATAATTTATTTTGTTCAACATTATCTAACTTCTTTTCAGGAGTCAAACGTCAGAAGACAGCCGGAACGTCGGCAAGGCCTGAGGAAATCAAAAGGATTTGAGCAGGGATGATGAAAACAAAGCTGAGAATAGCATTTAACAATTTTGTCAAATTGAAATCTTTCGGATACAAAATGGCAGTCTCGCAATCAGAGAATGTACATGCGAGTTCAAAATTTTGCATTCTAAAATCAGCTCTATTGTTGAAAGTTGAATGAAATATTTGCATTCGAGTTACGTTCGGGCGCGAAAAAAATGAAAATTATTCTGCCATTTTTGCCTGAACGGTTTCGACCAGTCGAGATGCCATTTAGAACACGTTTTCAAATTGGAGGGTTTCATTCTTTGATCCCGAATTGATGGAAAATCTTTCAACTCTCCTTGGTTTGAAAACCTGTCAAGAGGTAATAACATAGTAGAGCATATCAGGGTGGTGCTGCATGCTAACGTCAAACCGTGATAACTCTTCAGTCGCTCAAGTAAGTGATCATGTCAACCATTTGTCTTAATTTGTCCGAATCTCATTCAGCGCTGAAGTTTACGAAGGCCGAATCTCCGCAATTTTTGATGTGAATTGTTTGTTGAAGGGCAATAGCGCCCTTGCTTAAAAGCAATATTAAATGCTTTGAGTGGAAATTGTTGCAGTTTGGAAGCTCATCGTTAGTTTTACTATCAAACACTGTTTGTTATCTGTACTTCAATAGTCTAAGCATCTTCAGAAACGAAGTCCAGAAGTTTCGTGATCAATTCTTCAATTTGCAGTCGGTTACACATAAACTTTTAAAATTTTTTTCTTATTCTCTGAGCGGGTCACCGAGTTTCTACAAAAGAAAAACATTGAAATTAACTTGCTGTGAAGTCTAGATGCTAAAAGAATAATTTCATTGCCCAAAAATGAATTAATGAACCAATTCGCCAAAAAAAAGCTGCAGCTTGAAGTGCTCAGTACAACAACTAACGAAAGATTTGTATCGTGGCTATCTACGTAATTTGAAATTTTAAAGCATTTTAACTCATTCAGAAGGAGGAATCGTTAACAAATGGTTAGTAATTTGAATTTGTTCGCAACGTTTTCCAATTTTATTTCTGAAAACTTATGTGAAATTCTTTTGGCATGATCGCAAGACTCTTTTGAACGCTTCCTTCCCCGTGGCTTTTTTCTGTTTATGCATATTGCAAAAGCTCTCTTTTAACGTTGTGTAATGCAGAGCCACCTTGAAATACATAATTCTGTAAGGGGATACTTGCTTTCTGGATTGATCAAACTAGATTTTTTATCGGCATAAAATTCTTTTATTTATAAAAGAATTTATAAATTCTCTTATATAATAAGGTACGGAAAGCGTCCGGTTTATATTTTGTTTCTTCGGAAGGGGGTAAGGCGGTTAGCTCCACACAAATCAATCAGAAACCGAATATATCCTCTTGTTCAATTTCCAGCGAGGCTGAAGTGAACTGTCTGGTATCAAGCAACTCTTACCGTTACAGCTTTTCAAAAATGTCGTTTTAATTTTCTGGTTTTTTCGTTTCTTTTTGGCTAGCACTGAAAAATGTTTTTGCTTAAAATGTTTACTATCACACCGATTGTTGTTTTAAGAAATGTAGCTTCAATTATCTGAACATTTCAAAATTCTGAAGCTATCGTTTAGACCACCAAACATTTTTGATGAAACCGTATTCACGATTAGATCTGCTGCTTTTTTAAAAAGTAATTCTAGTTGTTTGATTGTTTTAAAATGTTATTGCTTACATCGACAACAAGAAAAACATCTTTATTTCTCTATACAAAAAGATCGTCCGCAACTGACAGACATATTTACTTAAGATCCACAACAACAACTTTGATTTTTAAAACTTGTCTTCAATTGTCTGATTTTTCGAACATTTCATCATCGTTTGTATTCACTGATACATTGATTATTCTTAAAAATTATTTGTATTATTTGTACCGGAAAAAATGTAAAGATTACTCGTTATTACTTGTTTGATTCTCAAATGTCTGATTTGTCTAAAATGTTATTGCTTTCGTTCGCAAATGACAAAAGGTGTATTAAGAGCATTTGACGGAAACCATGAGACATATTGTAATATATTTTGAAGCTTGATAACCAGACATTAATCTTTTAAGCCTCGCTAATTTCTAGAAGATAACTCTGAAAGCAGGCCATGAACAGTATCTTTAATCAACTTAAATTTTGTTGTTTCATCTCGACCAAAAGTGCTGGAAGTTTCGAACGTTTGTAAACAGTAGCACTACATTAAAACTTCGCCGGGTTATTTTTTTGGTTTCCTCTTGGACAAAAACAGTTCATGGCCTGCCTTAGCTATCCTCTTGATAATGCATTGTATGATGATACCACGTTAAATAGTCATGCTGTGAGCGACGGGTAGGCTAGAAATCAATTTACAGAAATGAGAGGAATAGGATAAAAATTTTACAAATGCAAAGTTTCAGCACACAATTTTGAGGTGTTGACATTTTGAAATCGCTATCATGAAGAGAGTTTACATTGTTGGGTCTGAAGTTACTCGGCGACGTAAAAAAAACTTCCTTGAATATTTCGATTTAGGACTGTTTCACTCTCTCGTGTCGTGTGGAAAATTCAACTTCCTCCTCTTATTTTCGTAAGTAGATTTCTAGCACCTCGTCGTTATGTGGCTGACTGTTTCACAAGATATCACCATAGAATATACCATCTTAAACACAAATTTTCTGGTAGAAATATCTTACGTTTGAAATCCAAATTTTTGAGCTAGTTTGTGTTCAAGATGGTGTATGTTGAATTTTTTGACGGGAAAAATTTAAAGGCCACACCTCTTTAATATTTTTGTCAAAAAAGTTGTCAGGGGAAACACTGTGCAAATTTTTTAAAATTTTCCCGCCAAAAGTCTTAGTATATATAGGCAAAGTTTTTCAAGACACCTTTGTAATTAATTTAATAGAATTTCAATAAAGTAATTAAAGAAGATTCGTGAGTTATTGAGTTGTCTTTGTTTAACTAAAGTTATTGAATGACAAAAACAGCAACAAAAGAAGACAATGAAATGCGTTTGAGTGCAGTATTTATTAACTTTTAATCATTAAAACTTAAGGAACATAAAATAAATAGCAATTAAAAGATATTACCAGAAGAAAATTTTAAAAAAAACGGCGCATGCGTATTTAAGGCGCCTGTATTTTTAAGTCTTTTGGCGGGAAAACAGAAATTTTCAACTGGGTTTACGCAGAAAATAAAATTGACTCATGCGTTCATAAGGGTGCCTGTATTTTTTCTAAGTTTTTTGGCGGGAAAATAAAAAAAATTGACATCGATTTCCGGGAAAGTAAATTAGACAGTCGAGACAATGTTTTCAAAGCATTTAATAAATAAGAAACTGATTTTGTACAAGAACTAACTCGAAGAAACTTACCAGCGACAAATTTTATAAATTCTGATTTCAAGAAAACTTTTTAAAATCGTTTCTGGTTGAGACATACAGGCAATCCATTCTGAAATTGGTCAGTTACGGACAAGAAGCCAAAAGTTGTGATTCTACTGAAACACTCATTCTAAGGCTCACTATAAAAAATTTTCTTCTCAAGGAAATCAAGACTTGCGAAGTTCACGATACAAGAAGTTGGTGAATCATGCAACAGAAACGTAAGTGATGAGCGACAGCAGTGTTGCATTGCACTAATCATCGTTGAGAACATGTAAATAAAGTTTTGCACGGGAATTATTCCAATTCTGGAAATGTTGCAGTATTTAACTGCTAACTCAGAAAATAAAGTTTCTTCTGGTATCTTGCTGTCTCGATGTTTGTTTCAACAAGCCTACAAAATATCAAATGAGACTTCATACTCTCTATTTGCCGAAGTAATAGTGGAATCCCCCGTATTTAAATCTTCTGCACAGAGTATTATTAACATATTCTCAACGGCCACTAGTGTAATGCAACAGTAGTGATGTTCAAGAGTCACGTACGCTTCAGTCACACAATCCACCAAGCTCTCGCATCGTGATACAAAGACAAAAAAAATTAACTGATGAAGCAAAGCCGATGAAACATTTCCTTATAAAACCTAGCTGCAAATCATTTTTCGGCCGACCTTTTTTTTTAAGCTAACCTTCGAAATTTTGTTCTTTCGAGGAAAGGCGATCCTTATAATCAAGTTTTGTTCACGAAACAAAAATCCTATTCAGCCGGCGTCCATTTTTTGGGCTTTGATTAAAATCTCTAAATTTTATCTTACTTAGGTCCCTTGTGTACTCTGTTGTGTTAAGTGTCCAGTCTTCTTAATCTTGCCTCCAGTGTCTTGCCTCCAGTGTCTAGTCAGAAATCCTGAAAGAAAGAAAACAAGTTTAATCAATCACACTGAAGCTTCGCGTTGTTCTCGCTCTTCCCTTGTAGCTACGTGAGGGCTTTTTTCCATCCTCTCCTATGTACCTTGGCAACAGAATTGTATGGAGAAACTGGATCGCAGTCACTTTTGAAAACTAATGGATCATAAAACCTCAGTCTTGATCAGGTCAAAATTATTTGCAGTGACTCCTTGCATTTCAAACTACTAAAAGCCATCACGACGGCTCAATTTGAAAACTCAACTGGATTTCCACCCTTTTCTTATTTGTATTATCTCAGCTCGGAATAATGGTGGTTTTGTTTTTTTCAAAAATTGAGTGCATGAAGAATTCAAGAAATTCCTAAATACCAGCGAATAAACATTTCATTTATTTTTCACCCTCTTCAAACAGACAAGGAAATAAATGAACACAACTGACCTGCTATTGTGAAAATCCAACGAATGCCTTCTTTCATAACTAACTGTGCAAACTTCTCTTCTCATAATCTGTTCTGCCATTACCTGCAAGGAAGTAGAATGATTGATCGTTTAGACTCCTGACCCATCACAGGTTTTTGTGGTGACGGGGCTAAAATTTTTGAAGAGCTGTCTCAGGTTTTTATCTAATTTTCGTCATAATTATCACACATCACGAGTTTTGTTTTTCACATCTACAGGCTTTGATGAGATATGAAAAATCTCGTCAGTCAAGTGTGTGCTATTTTTGTGCTATTTTAATACAAATAAATTACTGACCTGACATCACTATCGTGCTGAGAAAATCCTTGAAAACGATGAAGTAAGCTTTATGTCTTCAAGTCTGAAAACAAATGTTAAAAGCTGTTATTTAGATCTTCACATTCTCAACTCAGGAGAGGGCAGGAAAAAAGCAGAAAAGTGCAGAGGACTTTTTTCTTTCATGTAAAAGTTGGTATTCAAAATATGTCTTCAGTTGTCAGTTTTTCTTTAGCTACGAAAGGTAATGATAAATGATAAATAAAAAGCTCTTTACAGCAATTGTTTAAAGAATTTTTTCAGAACGTTGGATAGAAAATCGGAAAGAGGGCGTCAGAACATTTCCTGGTATTTTAGGGTGGCGTGAAATGTTTGTGCAAGAAAACTATTGTTCAAATTTGAGTTCATTTTTGCTTGATGAAATATATAACACAAACAAATCAATAAATAAGTCAGACCTGATTCAACGTCACAGTCGATCAGGATGTCATCTTTGGTAACAGTCTGGCCGGCTTATCGTCTTACGTACACCTTGAAGAGAAATAAAAAGAACTTTTATTTAGATCGGCAATGTAAATCATTCCTGGCTACAAGCGAGGCAGCATTACGAAGTAAAACAATGACGAGAAAAAGGGTTACAACAGCAAGAGATAGACGAAGGGATCAGTTTTTACTGTAGCTGTATCCAGGTAAAACTATCTGGATATTCCTTTATTTCTTGTTTTTTTTTACTCGCTTATAATTGTTTAGTAAATTTCACACATCTTTTACTTCCCCATAGCATATACCTTCTTTACTTTTCATTATTGCCGAACCGAGGAGTCTAGCTCACTATCATTTGGATAACTATGTGAGCTGGTGATATTGTGCAAAAGGAGACACTTTGACTTTCCTCAAAACCCATTTATGAATAAATCTACTTAATATATACACACTCAGTGATCTTGGTGTTTTAAGCAATCTGATTGGTTCGCTATCTCTGGCTAATTAACAATTAGACCCGTAGCCCGAAAGGGCTACGGGTCAATAGCCCATGAGGCGAAGCCGAATGGGCTATTGACCCGTGGCCCTTGAGGGCGAAGGGTCTAATTGTTTTAGTATCACTCAACTAGTCGGACAGAAAAGGCAGTAATAAAGTTAGCGAATGCAAGTTGAAGAAATATTTATTTGGGGGAAAAAACGAAAGAAAAACCGGCGAATTTCGCTACTCGATGACTATTACCATTAGACCACTAGTAGCGTAGCCAATCAAAATGCAGGATTTGCATTAGACCACTAGTTGGGTGATACTAATGAGCATTATTCACCCCCTACCGAGTGAATAATGCGTAAGCCAA
>JAHPZR010011713.1:27500-30000 GCA_019787425.1 Platygyra sinensis
GTCCTCATAACGTACGGCATAGTAACTATGCGTACGGGTTCTGTCGTAAAAAAGGTTCCTTCTCGAATCTTCTTGCAGTCGAGGTGGGCCTGAAATTTCTTTCAGAATATGGCTGGCGAGTTTGTCCCCAGCTCTAAGATGCATGCATTTGGCAAACTCTGAATAACTATCCTCCCATAACTTGGCTGTAAATAATTACAATCAAAAACTCAAAGTGAAACTTATGACCATCTGTTTCGAGCTTTGACAATGTAGCTGAATAAACTTAACTTCGCAAATTCGCGAAAGATAATCTTTGAGCCAGGCGACATCTAGGGTTTTTTTTTCAAGTTCGTTGGCTCTTTCCACGTCCCACCCTCGCCTCCTTCCCTTTATTTTCTTCGAGTTTGTTTTCCATTGCTTTCTTTGGCTAATTCATAAAGAACTCTGCTCACAGCTCGTGTTGTCTCCGGCCTGAGAAAGACTCTAATTGTCAAATGTTAAATGTGGATCTGTGGACGAAAACCGGACAATGAAATCGCGTATGACTGACTTATAAAGAAGATAACAAGCTTGAACCGTGTAATTTCTCTTTCTTTCTCTCTCAGGTAAACACTTCATCAGAAAAAAAAGAATTTTAAAAGGAAGATAACAGGCCAAAGATAATTAAGCTTGTTAGTAAGAAACACAACACGCATACACTTTTAAAATGTCCTGCGCTTATTTACTCAAAACCATTCGTGAATCGAGTAGCTCTTAAATGACCGTTGTTATCGATACACAAGCATGAAAACTATAACTATTCTATTTCAGCGATCGGTGAAATTGGACTGCATAACATCTTCTCCATTTATTTGGACTATACGAGTGGGAATATATTGCAATAGCCCTTTTCACGGTTAGCTTTCCACATTTGCATTACAATAAAATCTAGCATGTATGCGAGGCAATTTCGGGCTAAAACTACAAAATAGCCCGAAATTACCTCGCATACATGCTAGATTTTATTGTAATGCAAATGTGGAAAGCTAACCGTGAAAAGGGCTATTACTGGCAACAAAAGCATGCATGGGGAAGCTGAGGTGCAAAGCGATGCGTTTTCTGCAATCGGCCAACGTCGGAGCAACTGACATTAATTGTAGTGTACTAAAACATTTCTTTACATGTAAGCAACTGTCCGTACACTTTTGTCAGTCTCCATTGTTGTCATAAGAGAGAATATAATGTATCACTGTACGTATTTCGCTCGTGGGTTCCAAAGTAAAAGGGAATCACTTCTTCGCTCAGGCCGTGGGATAAGTCGCTGTCGCCATCTTTTTTCCCAGTGAATCCGGAAATTCTTTAGCTATCAAAACTACTACGGCCAACAGAAAACTGAAAACCGTAGTGACTAGAGCGAAACAACAAACAAACTATGCGTCACCAGAAGACGGATTTGCTAAGCAAACAACTTTAAAACCGAATTTGGATTTGCAAGTCTCGTTATCAACTGTTTCGCTAGAGCCTTAAAAATATCGTACGACTGAAGATTGTGATGTTTTGGGCAATAAAAAGATTTTTGGGGGAGTTTGAAACAGCAGTTTGGTTTCACTTTCAATATGGAAGGTGTGCAACAGCACTTCGACATTAGCATTTGAAATTTTCTGACAAGCTGTTTATAAATGCACAATCGTGCACAATGAAATATCGTCCGTGTAAGCTAGAACACAACTCAACTCATACAGATTCCATTTGCTGTAAACAACGGACATTTTACTTCCTTCGTCATGGATGACAAGCGATCTTGAGCAGTAGCTTGGGACGGAATATTCAATTGCAAGAGATATTTAAAAACAAGACTCACTTAAGAAAGGAAGCGACGCCATAAGATAAATTTGCATATAGATATTTGATCACGTACCGTAGCGACATTTTCGGCTGTCTTTTTTTTGCCGTAGTTTTAACGGTCATATTGAGATATTTTATTCTAGAGGAAGCATGAAAAGAATTACGAAGCAAAGAAATGCTGCCGTATTCGTATGGTGCCAGTTTTAACCGCAGAATAGTGATTTGAATGTTTAATTTTAGCCTCGCTCGTAAACAATGCAGTTTTGACGATTTCTGGGCTCCTTGTGTTTGTAGCCCTGTCGAAAATGTAAAATATCTCTCTTCTGCTGTCGGAATAACTCTGAAACTTAAGACAGTTGACAACACAAAATAATGATCTTTTATTCAAATTAGAAACAAAACCGACTCGTTAAGTGAAAAGTTAAAGAAATCGGTATTTTCAACAAATGCGAGTAGAAATTCAGACCCGAAAAACACTGTTTTGTCCTTATTTTCATTCACTACGAATTGGAAAATCTTCAATGGTCCTTTGGGCAGTTATTCACTAAATTTTGTTTCCATACATAGCTAAAAAATAAGTTTCTATGCAGTCAATAATGTATTTTGATAAAAAACAAAATATGAAACAAGCACAAAATGGAAGTCGCTTCAACCTCGAACTCTTCCGTTGTGGTTGTTTCCTCGGAGGTCCGCA
>JAHPZR010011713.1:40000-80128 GCA_019787425.1 Platygyra sinensis
TCTTATATAAAAAAAAAGTGTATCAGAGATGTTACAATGAAAACAACAAAGAACAATTTCCTTCTACGTATTTCAGTTATCAAGCAATTATCAAACTAACACTGATGAGAAGAGACATTTCAATTAATGTTTTTTCAATATCCCCCTATAAAAAGCTCGGTTGTTTTCACCCAGATATAGCACTACGAAAAAAACCTATCCTTCAAGCGATTGATACAGATTTTCCAGCAATTTCCACGGTGATTTCATTTGCTACCAGCTTCAATTTCAGTTTGATTGGAGCACGCTCAAGTAGGCTTTCAAGGATATTTTTAAATCGCACTACTGACTTCTGTTCTGTTAAAACCAATTCACACGAGTAAAGTTTGTTACAACATTTGACGTGATTTTTGTGATTTTTTCAGCGCTCGCCCTACAGCCAGCTGCCATTTCAACGCGATTTGAGTGTGATAGGGCTAGAAGTTGTACGAAACGTTATAAAATTAACAGAGATTTTTTCCCCCGTCTTTAACGTAGGCAAAATCACGATATCGGAGCCACTCCTAGCTGTGACAAAAATTGTGGTGCAAATCGCGACAAGATTTGCACTTAGATGCACTTAGATTGTTTTTTGGGGGGGGAGGCGTAGGCGATTTTGAAAAAAAAGATTCTGCAAGCATACTTGTTCCAAATTAAAAGAATTTCATGCACACGATTACTGCCGGCAAAAGAAAAAATTCACACACGTCCAGTTAAGCCGGAGTAAAGCATATTACAGAGGAAGAACATTTCATGCATCTACAAGTCTCGAACAAAACGTTCCTAGCGCATGAAAGAGCTAAAAAAATAAAATGGGTACCTGTACCAAATCACCATCACCCTCCCTCAAAGTCAGATCAAGTCTAGAAAGGCGAAACTTTTACTGTTTATAGCTCTGCAAATTAAAAAGTACGTCATAAAAATAATAATGAAAAAGGTCGAAAAAGTCATGATTTTTTAGTTCAAAAAAATGTGTTGGTGCTGTTTGTTTACTCTTTTATTGCCGTTCCACCTCAGCAATTAACGTGCCTAGTTTAACATAGAATTCTTAATCGAAAAGTTCCAGAAAGCGAAGAGAAATGTTAACGTTACAGTCACTTTCTAAGGTGTTTAATACACTCTTTTTCATATGTATAAATTGTTTTTCCGGCCCAGGATAAATACACGTATTCTTATTTTCCTGTCGATCTTGTGTATATTCTTAGATGATAGCGTATGGCACAGCCTGTTCCAGTTTGGAGACAAACTGCAGGCTATAAAGCTCGACATGACATACACAATGTCTTGCAGAAGTTTAGTGTGGTTTTAGTTGTTTTCTTTTTGGCTAGTTTTGCCGTTTAGAGAAAGGAAGAGCTGTGTACAGATTAGTTAGAAATACATGCATTTAAAATTTTCACCACGCAGAATTGTATTCTTTTCAAAATCTCAGAATCAGGTTTATTTCGAGGAAAACATTCTTAAAACTTTGCAAACATATTTTTATGGAAAAGAGAGTGTAATCTCAGATCGACCATTATTAGTGTCTGAGAGTTCCAGCTACTAAATATTATTAAATACAATAATATACATACATGCTAAAATAAATTAATATGCATAGATTTCACAGTTCCCATTAACCCAAGCATAAGCAGCATTCAGTTCCACATCCTTTAACAGTCGACGTTACATCCTTTTTTCGTATCCTTTTCCTAAAAGCTGCCAAAGTTCCAATATTTCTCTCCACCGAGTAGCCTGAATTTCAGCCGTCTCCTCCTCTCGCTAAGTCTCGGGAGAGAGACGTCTGAAAGCACTGGGCGATAATGCTGTCCGGTGACGTCACGAGTGAAATGTGGTAATTTATGAAATTTCACACACGACCTTCAGCGAAAAAACAAGTCTAGACAAAACCGTTAAGTTTTGGTGACGTCAATCATCTCCGCCTCCTTATCGACCGTATGTACAATTTACAAACAAGTCTTAAACTTTGCAGCGGTCCACTCGTAAAAATTATCATTTTACTTTCAGTATGCTCGGTTAGCTCACTAAATACACTGGAATTAAATATTCCTTGAAATTTGTAACTGAAGACGGGCGGATTGTAATTGGGTTTCTCAACGGCCATTCGCATGCATGACTGACCCCGAGTCTGAGAGCAAGCAAATCTACAACGCGGCGAAGTAAATTATTTCTTTACGTATTCGCTACGGACTGAACAAAACTTCTGATGAAACTTATAATTTTGTGATAATGGGTTATAAGTTTTATAGGTTTAAGTATATGTTCAGCCCGTAGCCCCAAGAAAATACGTGCAGAATAATTTGTTTGCTCGCGTGCAGATTTGCTTTCTCTCGGAGTCATTCATGCATGAGAATGGCCGTTGAAAAACCCAACAAACGTCTTCATTTCAAGGAGTGTTTACAGCGGTTATCAGTCACACGCGCCCTTCAACGAGTTTTTGCCATTTCAAAAACTAAGTTTGGTGGACGTCAATCAAATGTATCCATGACAATATTCGTGTTCATTTCGTCGTGTCAGTTTCACGGCCATGTTCGATCGTCGTTGGATCAGGAATAATCGCTCAGTTATTCTGACAAAGTAATTTGCAATTTCGCTGAGATGGAGGGCTCTTATGTAGAGGAAACATGGTTTGTCTTTGAATTGCATAGCATAATTATATTTAGTTCATTCTCATGTTGTTGTGGTTGTACAATGTTTGTAAATTTGTAGCTTCAAAGCATTGCCCGTGAGCGAGACGAACGAAAAGGCGCTTCAAACGATTTTATAAGTCTTACTTCTCAGTTTCTGTTTATCGACGAGTCATGTAAAGATATGAAAGAGCAACTCGGATACTCTGAGAATTTGACGCCGTTATTGTCATGGATACATTTGATTGACGTCCACCAAAACGTAGTTTTCGAAATGGAAAAAAATCGTTGGAGGGCGCGTGTGACTGATAACCGCTGTAATGCCAATGTATTTAGTGTGCTAGCCGTACATATCGAAAGTAAAATGATAATTTTTACGAGTGAACTGCTGCAAGTTCTCAGACTTTTTTTCAGGTAAATTTTGCATACGACTAACTTTCGTTTGGAAAATGGCTGTGCTGCTTTGAAAGTTCAATCGCTACTGACTAGTGGAGGGAGCCATATGATGACTATGATATCCCGTAGGCAAATTTACGAATACATCGCTTCCGTTAAGAAATTCTGCAACTGCCTTTTCCTGTTGCGGATAGTGGTTTTGAACTCCAAATGTCGAGCATACACCAGAAACGGCTTTAACTCTTGTTATGTGGCTTTAGGTCCTTTAGCTCGGGATTTTCTTCTGTCATCTTCAGTGAACGCGCAAAGTTTGGCAATAAAATTATTCAAATTATTCGCGTCGGGCGAATAAATTAACACGGCAACCAATCAGAACCACTACCAGGTTTTCGGGTAGTGACGTCACCGGACAGCATTATCGTCAAGTGCCTTCAGACGTCTCTCTCCCGAGACTTAGCGAGAGGAGGAGACGGCTGAAATTCAGACTATCCACCGAGTTGTGGTCCGAGAAACCTGAAGGAGTGTTTTCCATAAGAAACAGTTTTAAAACGAGGTAAAACAAAATCTGCATTTCTCAGGTTATATGTTAGATGTTTATTATATGGCAAAGACAAGTACAATTTACGTAATTCGTTTAATGTAACTGGTTTGTACTGACGTTTTGCTTGCGAACGGCAATGAGCCGAATTTAATTCTTCTGAAGTCTATCGTCCTCTTTAGTTCTTTTTTTCTCATCAGCTTTTTGCCACTTACAGAAATAAATATTGTTAGATGAAAATAGTCAATGATTTTGCTTCTTAGTTTGCAACTTTTTCACTTCAAAACATTACCCGTCTAGATGCCGGTCTAGATGGGAAAATCTAGACCGCGGTCAATATCCAATTCAGCCAATCAAATTCGTCAATTTGGTAGTTCCCAGTCCTTGTGAGACACAGCCATATAATAAAGTTCAATATTAATTTACTAACTTGCTAATGCAAGCAATTGCAATCGCAATGCAATTTATTGTACCTGATGAATTTTTTACAGTGTATAAATAATGATTAAAGTTTAAATATTAAAGCTTAACGATAGAAACTTAAGAATAGCGCACACTTGCACGGATTGCACGGATCTAGGCGCTGCTACAATTCACATGTGTAGCTCTGTACCGTTCGGGTACGAATCTCGAGTACAGATCTAGGAATCCTTGTTTGAAAGCTGAATTACGCAGTCCATACAGAATAGGATTGCACATACTGTTCATATAGCCAAGTAGCAATGATAGGATATCTATTGCGCGAGGCAAGGGCCTGCGATAATACACATCGAAAAACATGGTTATAGCAAATGGCGCCCAACAAATGATAAACAGCGCCACTACGAAAAGAATGGTGTTCGTCATCTTAACTTCTTCTGGTGTTAGTTGAAACTCTTCGGATTTCGACTTCAAATCCAGGTTGCAACGGCTAATGTTTATCGTCTGTGGTATTTCAACCATGTCGCGGTCAAGCTTGTTATCTGGATGGTTGCTGGTTTGGGTTTCCGTTCCTGCTAAGGGCGGCGGCGTTGCGAGGTTATTCCTTGAGACCGCAATTCGCCTTTTCAAATTCTTTGTAAACTTCAAAATGTTGTGATACGAAAAAGCGATCGCGGAAAGAGGCCCGAAAAAGCAGACAGTGATCATGAAATACATGAAGTACACATTTGAAGGCCAGTAAACGAAACAGTATGATTTTCCAGGAATGAAGCGGTATTCTGCCCAGCCGAAAAGCGGAGGGGAAGCCAAAGATATCGACACTACCCACACAGCAGCAGCAAAGAGCAAGCTTTTCTTCTTCGAGAAAGTCTTTTTGTAAGTGTTCCACTTGACGATATAAAAATATCGGTTGATGGCAATCATACCAAGAGACATCACAGATGCAATGAAGGATAAAATCGTGAAAAAGCCGAGCGCCACACAAGCTGTGTCACTGAACAGCCAGCGTCCTGCAATGACCGTCACTACAGTAAATGGAATGCTTAGAACTGACACCAAGATGTCTGCCGCGGCTAGGTTTAGAATGTATAAGTTGGAGATCGTTTGAAGATCTTTGTTCTTGTAAACGATAATAAATAAGCTCAAGTTACCGATTAGCGCCATTAAACAAATGAAACAGAGTATGATGGTTTCTGTGACAGTGACTGACAGACTTGGCGACATTTCGGAGCGTTAAACTCCGCGAATCAAAACTGATATAGTGGAAGACAAGAGAAAATAGGCCCCTCCTAGACGATCTCAGATCTTGATCTGTCCTTGCCGACTGGGTAAGCGACCTTGTGGATATTGTAGTCCGTTTGTGATTCCGCTTTTGATCAAAAGCGCCATTTGAATAAAAATGACTTGAAAAACGAACCCAAGGACAGAAAACAGGAGGCAGAATTTTTGGTTTCCTCTAAATGGAGTTCTTATGGAAAAATTATATTCAAGAATAAGCAAGCAATTAGCTTACAATTTAAGTTCGAAGGCTTTTGTCTAAGGTAAGATTAAATCAAACTAGTTTAATAATAGCTGCCGTTAAAACACAAATACTCCCTTCTCTTGCTAAAGCTCTAAAATAGATTTATAAACAAGTTTAAAAGGTGGACACATTTGGAGAATTTGCTCTGACTGGCTTATCAATCCACATCCAAAAGGTTTCTATTTCCTGTCCATTAAAATGGCTTCTAGGTTTGACAAAAGACAAAGGATTTATTTTGTCTCCGTAATTACGGCTTTCAAACTGCTTTGAATTCATTTCTGCAGGTGGGTAACGTTCGTAATCGCGCACCTGTCGTAAACGGTAATGTGTCATCCCTAAGCTCGTTCCCAGGGTCTTTCATCTTCCCGAGATCCTGGGAACGAGATTGTTTCAAACCCAGGAATACTCACTGCTTTCAGCGTTCTCAAAAGTTACGATCGCCTGTTTAGTGAACTTAACGATTTTAAACTGGCGTCTTGCATGTTCGTGCTTCTTGAAAACGTTGGTAACCTGTCAAAAACTGTGCACATTGTTTGACGAAATACGTCAAAGGAACTGCGTAAAAGGAAATTGGGTTGTCTTGTTTTCCTGGTAATTTCCTCACAATGTCACACCAGCCACTTTGCGTTTAGAAAGAAATTATCCTCCATTCAAATTTGCCCCACAAGAAAGTTAGAATGCGTGGGTTTGATGTAAAGATTGCACGCTTCAAAGACAACTTGACTAAATAACCCAAATGCAGTAATTCAACAATTTTTAACTTCATATAAACGGTCCAAAAAGCCTGTTTTTATTTGTGTCATCACCGAAATGAAGATTGTATTATAAATATATGACTGGAGGAAAGTTAAAAAACACTGACACTCAAAAACAGACCAATGAATGAGGATGCTCTCTTTGCCTCCTGCTACGCCTCGACCATAATTATCGTGTTACCGATGAATAGAATTGTCTTCTTGATGCTTAATCCATCCTTTTTTTAAATTCTTTCCGAGTATTTTACGAATACGAATGCCTATAATGAGGCGACGGTAGTAATGATAGGGATTGTCAATTCATTTACACAACCTAGTGACTGCCTGGATGTCGTATACTGACTTCGGATACACTCGGCAACACTTCGGAGACGTTCGCATGCTAACGGACTTCGGACTGTCAAGGAACCCGGAAGAGGTGTAATCAGCCGTCGCTGTTCGAATTTAGGACAATATTGCTTCAAGACAGTAACTTCTTTCTTTGCTCTTGGAGTAAAAATTCCAAATGCTCCGCTCGCTTCATGGCGGCCTGTGTAAAAACAGAAAACGAGCGAATTTCAAAACAAAGCTATCGACAGTATTCCTGAGAAGTCGACCATTAACTTGAATACATCTAAAAAGCGTAAGCATGGGGGTCGAATGATGCCTGGATTTCCATGGAAACTAGGTATTAGAATACATGAAGATGACCCATGCAGTTGGTAACAAGAATTGCCTTATTTATGGAATAACCCATCGAACGGGTTTGGCCTGATAATCTTAGCCTGCCACGTTTCAAGAAACGATGCAGAAACTTATAATGCAAGAACTTTGACCATGACCGCCCAAACTTTACTTGGGCGTCTTAGTGTCCTTTTGATGATAAACTGACACTGTATTTCAACAGCTTTTTTCTTTGTATTGTTTTTACATCTTTCGGGTGGACTAGCACGAATGGTTGTAACGTTCCTTTCTAGTCCTTCCTCGCTGCTTTTCTTCTTTTCATCTTGTAATACATAATTTATTGCTTGTACGTTTTCTTATGGCTTAGAATTTGTAACTTGAAAATAGGTAACTTCTTATTAGATTAAACTAAGTTATGATTGAAGTAAGATATAATGGAGTCTCTCACCTGGTGTTGTTCTCGTAAGGTTTTCATTGTTTCCTCCTTTTTGGCGATGGCCTGCCTCACCCTAACGAATAACAAAACAAAATTAACGTTTGCTAGCAAGTGTATCAAACAAACACAGACTTTTTTTGTCAGATAGCACCAAGTAAAAGTCTCACTGTCTGGTATCCATTTACTACTTTTGGGTCGAGAGAAGTGTTCTAACTAACACATTACATCTACCCAAACCAGCTGATGAATCCCAGAGCAACTGTTACTTGCAAAAACCTTTCGGACGATGTTAATTTCAAACACAGAGATGTCCTGTCCGAAAATAAAACCTAAGCGTCCGAAATATCTACAGTACTGACTGAATTAAACTTTGAAGTAGTTCCAGAGTTCTTAGTTTCCTTTATTCCGGGCTTTACGGAGCGCACTCTAATTGACACTGCTTGAGATACGTAGCAGCCTGATAGAATTTATGTTATTTTCTCGTCGGTGTATTTTCGTAAAATCTTGAGGTTGGAGTAAAACTATTATTTTCACAGATGTTGTTTTGGTGTAATTCGTGTTTTGTATGCGTAGATCTACTTGGAGGCAGCGTGGCCGAGTGGTTTAGAGCACTGGTGTTGTAATCAGGTCAAGGCCTCCGCCCTGCCACTAGCGGGATTTGTCTCTCGGTAGTCCCAAGTTCAAATCCTCGGTCGTGCTTTGTAAATAGCCAACTGGTCTGCCTCCTGCCAGTTGGGATTTTTAACTCTGTTAAGTTTATTTGAAGTACACGTTTCCTTTGCTTCAGTGGCATGCCTCTTAACGTGCTAACCTTAGTGCTTATATAGCTGATTGCGTGACCACTATAAATACGATTTACATTACAATACTTAAACTGTTTTGCAACGTGTCTGAAATTGATGTTCGTGATTTGCCCGAAATGAGATAAAAACTGCGCGAAAATTAAAAACTCGAAATATCTAAGAGTAAGTCCGAATTTTTTTTACAAGTAATGTATACTCAGAATAACCAACAATGAACTACTAAGATTTGAACTTCGCAAGCAAACAATTCATCCATCACAAACCTCTTATGCACTTCATCCATCTCTTGTTCCTTTTCTCTAGTGACTCGCTCTATTTCCAGTCTATGTCGCGCCTTCATTTCACTCAGCTCAGTTTTCAGTCGCTTGTTGTCTTCATCAGTTGTCACAAGCCTGATGTAAAGAGACAGGAATAAATAAATTAACTTACAAAAACACAGATATGCAATGGCTCTTGCTAAGGCGGACATTCTGGGAAGCACTTCTAGCTGTCTCCTGATCCAGTTTCTTTTTCTTTCCATGAGAAGCAACAGGTTTCCCACCCAACAGCCCTTTCGCCAGTCTGCATACAGTCATACTTTGAGTGGCTGAGTTACAGAAAAACACTCAGATTTTTTCCTTTTGTTGGCATGAATATTCCATTTCATGAATGCACATTGTATCTGAGTTGCAAGGATGTAAATAAAGTGCTGTTGCATTCTTGTGTCGCAGACAAATACCATTCATTAGGTGACAATTCCATGTACATGTCGATCACTAATGCTACAGCTACATACCTGTCAGCAAACTCTTGTCGAATGATATCAGCTACCTTCCCTCTTTCCTCTTGCAATCTTTTGGCCACTTTGTCGATTCCCTCCACCTCTTCGTCCTTCTGTTTCAACGCGCTTTTTAAGCGCGCATTTTCTCCGTCAACTTCGGATAAACGAGCCTAAATACCGAAATGAAAGCAAATAAATAACGGTTGCGGTTAAGGAACTTTAAAAACTTGAATGCAACCGCTGGAATGATTCTGCTCTAGAAATCTAACTATCTGGCACTTACTTTCATGTTATTGTATTTTTCCTGCATATTCCTCTCAGATTCCTCCAGCTCTTTTAGTTCAGATTCGTATTTGTCTCTCACTCGCCTACAAACGCAATGAAAAGACTTTAAAGCTTTCTTTGCCACGCACTTTTCAGACTGGTCTTGTAACGACTACGGTTCTAACTTATCTGTTTATGAAGCACTGAAAGAGACGGATGACGTCACTTTGGAAGAGAGGGGAGGGACAGGGGACTCCACCAGGCTCTATCCTCTCCCCCTGTAGTCATCCCGGTCACTTTACTCCGGGGTCTCCTTACCCAATACCCCCTACACCATGTCCCATGTCATCTGTTGGTGGAACGTACAACCCAGGAGTCTATAGAAAAGAGTGTAAAACCCAGTTCAGTCAGACTACTTACTTGATTCTGTTCTCTGCGGCTCGTTCACATTCCTCTCTCGCCAGCGAGGTCTCTTCTTCCAGTCTTGAAATCACCATTTCAATTTCCTAGGGAATGTTTAGTGTTACAGGACATGTTAAGCTATTTCGAATGACCGTAAAGCTGAAATCATACAACCACTCGGCAGTAGTAAACGATAGATTGAGCCAATCACGAGTCAAAGCAAAAACACATGGGTCACTGGCAGACAAGCAGGTTTAACAACAACTCAACCACAATTGTTTAATGTATATCCTTACTGTTCTGTCGATATCTCAATCGCGAATTCGCAAACTCAGCAGACGAAAAAAGAACAGTTCATCAACTTCATCAACGTTAGTCGCGCCAGTTTACCCATTAGAGGTCACAAGCAAACAGCTAGTGTTACAAAGTTTTTAGATCAAGTGTAAGCGCGAGAACTTTTTTTCGAAGAAAAGTAAGTCTAGAAGCCTCCTCGAGAAATAAAGGGCAGATGTGTTAAAACAAGGAAAAATCAAATACACTCACCCTATCACGGCCTTCCCGGACTGCTTCTTTCAACTCCCGCTCTTTAGTCATAAGCATGGCGTCCTAAAAGAGGAAAACAAACCAGTTTCAGGATAATAAGAAGTATATAGTACTGACTACAAGACGAGTGATACCAAAACTCCACCATAGCTGTATAGTTGGAGTTTTGTGTTTGGTTTTTTACATTTTAAAGGAGTTCTGAATGTTTCTAGATCGCGTTATTTCGGGAAGGGGAAGGGAAAATTGAATACTCGTGTTGTCTTGTCAACTTAAAGGGACACGGTAAGCTTTGGGACCGCGCTGACCTGGACATCAGTTTTCTAACTTAATGAGAGTTCGAGCCAACTTGAAATCAAAATACATGTGGAATTCCGCTGCAATCTTCGCAGCGTTTTGCTTGATTTTTAATTCTTTACTGAAAAACCTGTTTTTGAGTGTGCTTTTACTCATCCATTAATGTTGTTTTTACCATATTTGGTTAAAAACAGTGTGGACTGTATCTCTGTGATAGTGGAGCTCCGGCGGCCCGAACCAAGCGGAGCCCCATACACATATAGAAAACTGAAGGAAACTCATAAATTCATCATGGCTAGCGGTATTGCTCGTGGGCGCGTACGCACGACGGCGGCGACGGCGACGACGGAGTCACGCAAGATGGCGGCCATCCTCCAAATAATTCTCGGTTTTCACCAGTCATGTGATCAAACTAAAAATCGTAACCATTCAATGAATAAGGTTCAAGGTTCAAGGTTCATTTATTTCACACTATTTACATAAAGTTAACATAGAGAGAAAAGTATAATTACAACACACGATTACTAGATAAAATAATTACAATACAGGTTAAAAAATGTGTATGGTGGTCAAAGTAGCAAAGGCTTTCTAGTTGACCACCATCTACTTTTAAGTAAACAAAGAACTGACACTGAGCTTAAAGTCAAGAATCTTGGATACGATAGATGATTGATATATAAACAACCTCGCCACGAATCAGGTCTCTGCTGTTTTTCATTAGCGAGTTATTTGCAGAAGTGTGTCACACAATTTTATAGAGCTTTGTATGGAGACGCCATGTTAGTGTCCTACGGAGGGACACAAACATGGCGGCCGTAAAGTAACAGAAACATCTGTCACGGAGGCGCCACGCACCTCTCGTAAGGTTTAACAGGATTGGCCGAGGAAACAATTGAATAAACAACAGAAACAATAGCTCTAGTCCTGAAAACAATAAGGTGGATGAGTCCGGGAGCAAATAAAATTAGAAGTTCCGACGGGGTGCGTGACTACTGCTGTCACTGAGTTACGCTATTGAAACGAAAAATTATTGCTCTAGAGATCGGACACATTGAAAAAAATGCTTCCTCAAGTTTAGTGCAAGCACTGTTTAGTTAGGAAAAAACTACTGTGATAATTCTTCTTTTGACCTCCGCGACAGCCTTCTCGAGCCGCCATTGTCATGTCACGCAACGCAAAGATTGGAAATTCAAACGTGCTCTATTACAATAAGAAGAACCCTGTCGAGCTAAAATATTGTAAAATGTCAAGTTCCTATAGGCTCTTTTATCAGATGAAACTAAAACCTCATAAGGGTAATATTTGATTTTAGAATATGATTACGTCACATGAATACCATGCAGCCTTAGTTTACCGTGTACTTCTAATTCTTTGGTATTGGATATCCATGTTATGACAATTGACACCTATCAAAACAAGGTATCTGCTGACCAGTATCACGTGACCGCATCGCGGGCTCATGTCTACAACTCATCGAGGTCACATGTTTTTGTGAAGTTGACGACTGACCAAGTGCTGGTTTTCGATTAGATCGCGGGCTCATGTCAGGTTAACTTGTTGAAAACAGGGCAGGATTGTTCGGAAGCCGGTTAACCCTAGCCCAGGATTAAAATTTATTCGAATTATAACTTTTTCTACTATACAAATGTTTTTTTGCTGCTTTGTTTTGATAAAACAATAAACAGAAAACCTCACCGCAAAGTTACAAAACTCAAATCAAAATTCTACCTTTTCCTGGGTTAGCTTAATCGGGCTCTGAAAGACCCGGCCAAGGAGCTACGCTTTTAGGCTGGCCTTAATTTATATATTATGCAGATTACCTATGAAATGGTATCTAATGCGCATGTGCGCCAGCTTACTGTCCCTTTTTAAAACTGAAAAGGCAAATTAACGATTCGTGCACGGTTAGAATTTGTACCTGTTTCTTCATGTAGTTTTCAATCCAGCCTTGCTTCTCGATCTCAAGTCTTTCCTTCAGCTCGTTCATTTCCAACTACAATAAAATAAATTCGAAATTCACTTCAGCGGCTTACTCCTTACTCCAGTAATATAACTACATACCAATACACTCGCCCTGTATATGTGCAATCCTTTGTCCTTTTACCTGATGTTTTCTTTCCAGATCATCAATTGTTCTTTGATGGGATGTTTGCATCTCGAGAATGGACTTCTTATGAGATTCCTGTCGCAAAGAGACGAACACAGACCAAACTCAACAATTAAACTGAAGAAACATCATGTTGTATAAAGTAACGGAGATATAACGCGCGTTCTCATTGGTCGACTGGTGTGTTTGGATGAGAGTACGTACAAACGGTTGTGACGGTTAAGATTCGCCCGTATTCTTGAGAAAGTTATGCAAATCCTCGTATTGCGTCTTGGGTATTCATTTGTGTCTCGAATTCTCTGAACTCCCCCACCCCCGCCTCCTCTTGTTTAGATGAGACTATGTACAAACGGAAGAAGTGCTATTGTTTAACTATAGTGCTCTTAGAAGAGGTTCGTGACCTGTCAGAGTAGCTAGTGCTCAACCCTGGTTTCTGTGGGGTTCAACCAGAAACGCTTATTGCTCCTGAATCTTGCTGAATAGGTCGAGCTCTTTAAAGTGTGCCCTGGCCAGCATTTTTTAACAATTAGTCAGTAATCATTTCTCGGGGTACATTTTTTTATTTCACTGCAGACGAAAGTCGAAAGTTCTTACACACGTTTTTGTCAAACGATTGTTCAGCACCAGTAGACTCTGCTTATGCTCCACCTAACCTCTGTTTACAAAGTCATATTAGAGCTTATTAGCCATAATCAAGGTGTTTTTTGGTTTCCACGTGATTTCGAAACCAAAGAATACCCACTCACCTCCAGGGCTGCTCGTGCCTCGTCCAGTTCCTGCCGCTGCTTCTGAGCCTGCAGTGCTACTCTCTCCTTCTCTTCCTGTACCTCAGCGTACAGTCGCCGCCTCTGCTGCTGATAAGCTTGTTCCTCTTGCTCAAGCTGCTTCTCATATCTTAACAAAAGACCCCAACATTAAAGTTGGTCACTTACTAGTAAAAGTTACCTTACAACATGGATTTTAAATGCAGAAGAAAAAAAAGCAAATTCTGAGGAGAAAGACAAAAATTAGTTGGTCTTCCGCACAAACACTTTTATGCATGCTAATTAACAATTAGATTATGAGCTTGAGATTTCTATGAGGTGATAGTTGATGAGGCCGAAGGCCGAATCAACTATCGCCTCATAGAAATCGAGAGCGAATAATCTAATTGTTTTAGTAGAATTCTTACTCAAGTTTAATTGAAATAACGGTTTCCAACTATTTCCCGACATATTATTAAACTTTGGATTTAAAAAGATCGCCCGGACTGAGTCGTGCACGCGCGCGCATCATTTTTTCAATAATTTCAACTTTTTTTAAGTCAAGGAACCGTGATTGTCCTACGTTTAGTCTTCCCAGGATTTTAATTGTCCATTTTCATTGAAATTTTCCTCCAAAACTTTGGCAAAACTAAAAAACGTCGCCATTTCGTAGACAAGTTCCAGCCACTGCACACTAATGGCTGATAGTGTGCAATGGCTCAGCCAATCAGATTACAGCATTTGCATTAGTGTACTAGTAGAATTCTACTAATTCAAGATAGTGTTCGAGCACACTTCCAACCAACTGGAAGTTCGTCAAAAATACTCCGCCAAGCGTTGTATTTTCAACTCTCTTCTCGGTGTTTGGGACTGTGCTCAGATACGATCTTTCGTGTTTGATATACTACATTTCAATGCATTTTTCAACGTTAGTAGTCTATAATTTTGAACTTTCCAAAAGGCTGTAGAGGACTTGGGCTTTGTGTTGTTGTTTTGCATAAAGAAATGAAACTACGCGAAAAAATGTACCTTTGTTGAGAGAGTTCTCTCTCCCGCGAGCACGCACTTTCCTTTTCTCTTTCCAGTTGATCTCTCAATTCTTCAATCTGCTGAATATACCTTCTGCCTGCACGTTCATCAGCTTCAAGTAACTCCGCCTGTCATCAAATCATTAACAACAACTACCTTTATAGTTCACCGCTAAATTTCTCCGATTCTTATTGGTTTAAATTGATCACGTGATGCAAGTGTTCATCCACGGAGAGACACGATCAGCATAGTGCCCGTCCCAGGAAAATACACGGATGGATAGCAGTTGTCCGTGAAAATTTTTCTGCCAGCAAGAAGGCTTATAGTAAATAAATAATTGAAATTGTGTTTGGGGGGTTTTGAATGTCTTCTTTTTCAAATTTCACATTTGACTTTAACGGCTTCCATCTAAAAAAAGCTGAAAAATTCAATATGAGTTTTGAACTGGCGCGCGGAAGAAAATTTAGTGATGAACTCTAAAGACATTAGAGTGTTTATGTCTCGGAACTATCGGTCTCAGAGTTGCCCTTAGAAATTTGATGTTCTTAAAGCTAGCATATTTCAGTGCTCTCAAAACGTCGCTTCTCGGGCAAATATTTGTTTCTTTATTTTTGTCTCTGCAAAATACAGAATCTAATTCCTTTTAATTTGTACGAGAACAAAAGAAACCTAAAAAATGCCTTTCTATGGTAGGTGTTTTCACATTTGCCACAATTTATATTTATTGATTTTTTTTTTCAGTTTTACTTGGCCCATCACTGCAGCCACTTGTGTAATAAAGATAGAAAATCTTGCGCAGCGTAGCAACCTCGTTCCCAGGGTCTCTCGTCTTACCGCGCCCCCTTGGGGCGGTAAGATGAGAGACCCTGGGAACGAGGTTGGCAGCGTAGTTGGTCAGTTGTAAAATTGCAAGACGGACGCTGTTATTTAGAGAGTCATCAGTATCACAATTTTCAATTTTACCATTACTGCAGCCGTTTCGCGTACCCGGAATTAGTTGGAATACCTGATGCGTAGACTTGAGTTTCTTCAATTCCGCTTTGTGTTTTGCGATCAGCTTCTGGATGTCAGGTTCCAGTCCTTTGACAGTGACTTCCTGTTAAATTGTAAAAAACGCTTGATACGAAAATCTACCAAGACATCATCATAAAAGCTAGCTAGGTATAAAGCGACTTGTGGCTTATCTTCTTCTAGTATCCTCCACTTCCCACCTTGATTTGCTGAGTTTTATCATTTATCCATTTTTCTCTCCTGAGTTTCTCGGCCGCCAGTATAACTTCCTTTTGTTTCTTCAGTTCAACTTGATGGCTGAAAATAAAAAATTATCAACATTGCACCAAAGAGCGCCATTACAACGGCATTTTACTTTTGACGATCTGACTAACTGGTAAAAAAAAATTGTGTAACGCGCCGCTCTCGCAAATCAAAGACCGCAACGATGGCAGGTTTCCCGCCAATCGATTACATGTACCAAACAAAAGTCATTTGGCTCACGTGATATTTTCCGCGCTTACCATTGGTTTACATTTTCGGCTTGCTTTTCAGGTATTTCATTATTTCCGTGCAGATCACGTAGAACCCTTCGGGGCCGCCACACAATCCCAACAGTCTATATACTACAACATGACATAGAGGCAGTGCGGCCGGGTGGCTAGGGCGCCAGACTTGAAATCCGCAGGTTGTGGGTCCAAGTCCCACTCTGACACTTAGGGCCTGATTACATGGCGAATTTCAGCCTAGCTTCCGAAACAAATCCTCTTAAAATCACATTGTCGATTACATGGAGAGGGATTCAGCCCGGGCTGAAAATCCTAGCCCGGTTTTTGCAAACCGGGCTCGGATTTTCAGGCCCGTTTGACGGGCCTGAAAATCCGAAAAAGTCTTTTGTAATCGAAATGGAATTTCAGCCTGGGCTGAAATGCAGGAAACAATATGGCTGGCGCTAGGAAGCAGGCGCGATTTCAGCTGAATTAAGGCAATAAAATAGAAAATCTTATTCATTGTCTATCTAATTTCAAAGCTAAGATATAGCATGAAAACATCGACTTCAATGCAGATAAGCGAGGATGTCATGAAAGCCATGAACTCGGCGAGTTTGAAGGTGTCTTCTCTTTCTTTGCAAATACGTCCTTCTAGCGGAGAGATATGCAGCCAAAGACAGGTTTCGCTTCCACTTCATCATCTTGTAGGCTGTCAACATCCCAAAACGTTGAAAATTGAGTGCCGGCAAAAGGCCAAACTGCGAGGAAAGTAATGCGCCTATTTTCATGATTCGTGTTCTCGACGCCATTTCGATTCTCCTGAGACTCTTCGCGCGCAATTTCATATTTGGCACCGAGGCTAATATTTCAGCCCGGGCTGAAGTTCGTCATGCAATCGCAACAAGATTTCAGCACGGCTAGCCGGATTGAAATTTCAGCCCGGGCTGAAATTCGCCATGTAATCAGGCCCTTAGCTGGACTGAGTTGTTTCTCGGTAGACCCTAGTTCAACTCCTCGGTCATGCTTGTATATAGCCAACTGGTCTGCCCCCAGCCAGTTGGGGTTTTTAAGCCTGTTATTCATACGTTTATTTGCAATATTTGTTAAATACAGTTTAACCCTTTAATGCCCAATAGTGACTTATAGATTTTACTCTGTCTAACGCCAGACGATTTTACTCGTCAAAGGGAGGCCCCTTGGGCACTAAAGGGTTAAGTGGCACGGCTGAAAACTAGCTAGTTGCAGCTGAATGTATCAGCCACTATAGAACATTCAACATTCCACATGACGTCAGCCATAGTTCCTAGCAACCTATGGCCGACGTAATTGTCATTGCACCTTTTAACCTCAAATTGTAATGGTTTAATTTGCCTCCCCAACATACGAACTTACTTTTCTTCCATTTGCTTGATTTTATCTCCATACTTCTTATCTGTACTTTTGAGTTTGTTCACCACTTCCTCGCATCTCTCGCCAAGAACCTTTTTGTCATCGATGAGTTGGTCAATGAACGACAGATGTCTCTGAATCGCTGCCTCGTACTCCTGTCGCTGTATCCCCAGGCGCTGTTTAGCGTCTTTCTCCATCTCCTTGGCTTGTCGTAGCGTGAATTCACGCTGTTGGTTCTGATGGGAGAGGGAAGAAGTTACTCCAAAAGGTTCTGTCTCTTAAAGTCTGAAAGCATGAGCCAAGTGGCCCATCAGGCCGGAGCTTATCCCGGTTTCTCAGGCATGAAGGGACTGGGAGTATTTCTACTCCCCCCTGGATGGGATGCTAGTCCATCGCAGGGTTACACCCCGCATTAAATTTGCCAGTACCCATTTATACACCTGGGTGGAGAGAGGCACTGAGAGAGTAAAGTGTCTTAAGAACACAACACAATGTCAGGGCTCAAACCAGGATCACCCAATCCAAAGTCGAGCGCACAAACCATTAGGCCACCCTACCTCTGTCGTCAACACTTTGTTACGTGCGTGTAGCCCAAGTTCAAATATAAATACATCAAGACCACAAAAAACCCAACAAGAATAGTTTGATCTTGCAGAAGAATACTCAGCAGATGTCACGAGCCCAAAAGGAGATGACGGTGAAATACGATGAGAAGGAGAAAGGACATATTGCATTGAAAATGTAAGGGTTCAAATTCTAAACTCTGGCTTGAATTTCTTAAAAATGTAACAAGGAATTGCAACACGGAACAACTTTTCGAATGAATTTTTTGATAAAATCTCAGGCAGTCTAAGAAATTTTAATTATTCGCCTCCAAGAAGTCAATGAAGAAAGGAGATAACAATTTGTTCTTAAGCAACGAGTTTGTAGTTTAGTGTTAGAAAAACGTTTAGAAAAAAATTGATACTAGAGCAAATTACATTACAGTTTTTGATACAGGGAGTCTCTACGCCACAATTTCGAAAATGCACCAATTAAGAGCTGCAAGACACTCTTCATTGTAAAATTGTAGTACTCCCTGCGGGTTTTTACTAACCAAGGCTCTCTGAAGTAAGTCATTTGTCCTTTTCTTCTCCTCTAATTCTATCTTCACCGCCATCATGGCCGTTGTAACGTCAGAAGCCGCCGCCGCGGCCGACTCCAGGGCGGTTTCCTCCTTCCTACAACAATAAAAAGAACCGCATGTCAGAGGCCACGAGTTACTAAATATATCAGAGTCAGAATTAATGGTAGCTTATTGAAAATCACAGATGTACTCTAGTTGGAGAGACACAGGCTATGGTTTCATCCCCTTACGTATAAGTTACAGGTCCTGCGGCGTAAATAAAAGTATCACATGAAAGTGCTTCCAGTGTCTTTCATTTGAATGGTCACAAACTAGGTTTTCATCCACAGACTAAAAGTTAGAACCACCTTGTACAGCATAGTAATGGGAAACACATGCATGAAATTACTACTCAAAAGCTTTGACTTAAATGGTCATAGATAACATTAAAGGGGCTCAGTCACGGTTAAACGGTTTGAAAGATTACCTAAACTTTTCAAATTTGTTGCTTGCAATCCATGTCAATCTTCTCCACCCTTAACCATCCTTTGTTCTATGATGTTTTTCTATCTTTATTAAGTGTTATTTTCAGGTTTCCTTCAATTTAACGGTAATTTTGTCGATGCTCAAAATAACTCAAAATACCATGACTGAGCCCCTTTAAGGCATTCTACACTGGCTAACAATTAGAACCACAGCATAACGGACAGAAACATATTCATGCCCCCATATAACCAGGTTATCTTTGCAGTACTAGTGATATGTTATGCTGATTGGACAGTGCTCACGAATCACAAATCCTGCTTAAAACAGAACCTGTTCTAGTGACTGTACTCCAGAAAATCGTTTTCTTTATGTATATATATATAAGTAAATGATATTTTTGCTTGGTTTTACTTACTCCCTATCAACTGCTACAGACGCTGAGGTGCTTGATGATGGTAATCCACGAGATATGGCTCCATCCCGCGCCTGACAAGAGCAGAACAAACGTAAAAACAAAGCTTCCCTTTGAGCCAACTCCTTAGCCTTCATCACTCCGTATCAAACCATGTCACACATGAAGCCTGAAGTGATCACAGATTAAGCAACGTTTTAAATATTCCTAAACCATTTCACACTGGTTGCTGGAATGCATAGGGCATCTTTTCTTCTGCTGTACTTGCCTGGGGTGGGGCAGCATATGTGTTTTCAGTACGCTTGCTTTTGGCGTTTTCTTGGCCTTCACCTTTACTGGACAGAATCACTTGTATGTATCAAGAGCTAATCATTACTTCGAATGTTTCAATAAAGGCGGCTTTGCACCTTTTGTCCATAACTCAGTATATTTGTCTAATTTTTTTTTACTCAATCATTGCCTAGTAAAGAGAGGTCAGGCCAGGAAGCAGTGGGCTGCTATAATTAGGGCAGGCGGAAAACGCATAAAGCACTGTTTTATAGATTGGACCAAGTAAGGAAATTTAAGAAACTTGCTAGTATTCTAGCAGGGTCTAACCTGACTTATCTCACTGACAGCATCATCTTCAGCCTTTTCTACTTCATCCAAGAATGTCAGGATACTCCTTAAAAAAGAAAAGAAGTCATACATGTATTCTATGAATGGAACATTGAACACGCCAGGCAAAGTGCCACAACCCTCAATCTGCAAAAAAAACGTCTCTGGAAGATGTACACACTGCTAATGGCAACAACAATCTGATTGTAAATATTTATTTGCGATGGCTACTCACAGGATTGAAATACTATAATAATCAAAACAGCATAATTTATTAACTTCAGAGTTGATGTAACTAACTCATTGGTTTGAATGCACTTCTGACACAATTTTAATATCGTTAACAACATTTCGTCTTAGTTTTGACTGACTTATTAAAATTTCAGCATCACAATGCTTTTTCTTTAATTTCAGTCAACATGTGGTGTGAATGCATGACAGACAATACCTTAGTTTTTCAGCTGATAGAGCAGCACCTGATTGGCCTTGACTACAATAAGAACAAGTCAAGAATTAGAAATGCAATTAGTTAACCAAGAATGTTCATTATGTCAATGAATTCATACACTTTGTCTTGTCCACGAACACGAGACAATGACCCTGGCAAGGGCTGGCCACTTGAACAAAGAATACTTGATACAGATACCAGTGAACTGACCATATAAACCAGCAGGCCTCCACTTAACACTTTGTTGTGGACAGTAAATGTCAACACACAGGTTGGAGCTGAACTTTCCAAAATAAACTTAGGCAGAATGTCACACCTCTCGAAAGATAATGGTGATTCACTGGGCTTAAGTTAGATAGGGAAACCCCTGCACAAGGGCTTAGGGTTTGATGCTAACATTGCTAATAAACAATTGCCTCGCAAAATGGAGGTTGGGTGCTTGAGACATCCAGGAACTTCCACTAATGGCAGCCAGCTCCTAGATAGAGACTGCTCCCATGGCCGGTTAATCCTGGCAACCCAGTCATGAGCCCCCATGCAGAAAGGAAAAGACAGACACCTCTCCAGGACTTGAAAAAGGTGCTTCCTGGTCACCTAGGTCAAGAAGATTTTCCTGCCAAGCAAGAAAATGTTCATTCTAACTTGCCTGCTGGGCAAGGGACTAGGCAAGTCATCTGCCAAATAAATCATTAAACGGAGCAAACTAAGGCTTGCCCTGTGCAAGCAAAATTTGAGAGTTACTTGTCCCAAGGGCAAGCTGGAATTTATGTTTTTCTCGAGCCCTGCTATCTCACTGATGAAACTGTGGAAAGAGAGGGAGTGGAATGCGAGGAAACAGCCTATGAGAAGAGCCCCCACGTAGAAAATGCTCATGAACAGCAAAGAGGGCTACAACACACTTTGGTCTTCCTGGCACACAGGCATTTCAAACTGCTGCTGACTGAAAAGGTAAGACAAGTGCTCCTTGTTTTTAAATCCCAAGGCTCGAGACTAACTTTTAAGCTTGCTAGCCCATGGCTAGTGACAGGTTTTATTCACTGGCCAAAACAAAGTTTTCACTCGCCAGATACTCTAACATCCATCATCGCATCAAGTAAAGTAGCCTGTGAAGCTTGCAGTATGCTTTGAATGAACAACTGACAAGAACAAAGTTTTCGCGCCCTTGATTCTCACAAAAGCGTCGTCAAAACAATATTCTTTCCTTTCAAAATACTGATTCGCGATTTTCACGAATAAAATAATTTGTTCCACCTTAACTCTATACTTTTTTTTTAATAACTTTATTACAATTACAGAATACATACATACAAAACTTACAATTTACAACACTTTGCTAAATAATGAGTTTGTAACAAAAAGAAAGTTAACAAAGTATTTTACATTACTCACTTACAGTACTGCACATACTACACTCGGCATTACTCACTAACAAAACCTTGCATAACCTCACTTACGCTTGTATTACTTACTTAGCATACGTTATACTTCTAAAACGAGCCACTTACACTGAAGAAACTGTAAGACCAAACTTAAACCTAGCAAATTAAATGTGTGCTTACGTACTGTATGCATTAATTTGTAAAACCGGACCACTTCTTTAAGAAGTTATTATGTGTGTTTGACATAAGCGCTATGATTTTCAATTTCTATCTTGTCATTTACCAGATTTATGTAATCTGCGAACTGAAATTTACCGCTGTTTAATGCTTTACAATAAAGAAAGTACATACCGATGATAATAAGGTGATTTAGGGTTGAACAAGAAGACCAATCATTAAGTACGCCGTACATGACTTCATTCTTGGAAAGGTTTAGGGTCTTTTTAGAAATAGACTGATACCATTCAATAAACTCCGACCAGAAAGAACTAGCATAGGGACACGATATGAATAAATGACTGACTGTCTGGTCGACAATTGTACAGAAGGGACAATGAGGGTTTTCAACTTTTTTCATTTTATACAAAATGTAATTAGTGTAAAGAAAATTATGAATAATCTTGTACTGGAATATTGTGAGTTTGATTTCTTTGGTCACAAGGAAGGGTAGCGAATATATTTTCTGACGTTCTTGGGTATCAAATCCACATTCTATAAGTCTTTTCTCAGTCGTTGGGGGAGGAAGATTCTGATGATCAATTAAAGATCTGTAAACTGTTTTACACGTAAGTTTATCAACGGCGGGTAAAGTAACTGTGGCGGCTTGTTCTTCCTGTTTTAGATATTTTTTCCAGTCACTTGGCATTGCTGAAAGAAGGCCGTGATACTGTAAGAAATTACATTTTACTTTGAATTTTCGTACGAACTCGTTGAATGTCAGAAATCTAGTGTTACTTTCGTCGACAAGAGTGGATAATTTACAGATGCCGGCTTAACTCTATACGTTGCAAGCGTGGCACAAAAATGAAAACCCAAGTTTCGCTTCCATGAAAAATTCTCACAGAACTTCGTAACTCGCCATCGAAAAATATTCATTTCTTTCACAATGCTGATTCCCGATTTCTCATGAACACAGTAATTCGTTCCATCTTAACTTTATTTACAAGTTGCAAACATGAACATCAATATTATACAGGCATAATTCAAATTTTCGAATTGCGAATTTTTTTATTTTTTCAAAGCGTATGTGACCTCCAGATGCTGCGTGCATGAAACATGATCCTAGTCAGAGCTCCACATGATTTCATGCATAACTAATCATTAGCGGCAAGCAGTTCGTTTCTCGTTCTTTGCTTTTTACTAAGGGAAAAAAAACAAAGTCAATCATTTTTTCGCACTTTTTAATAGTAATTTAAAGTTCTTGTTTGGGCTAATAAATTTTATATGATATTTATTATATCCAATGTTTTAAACTTCTGCATGGTCAGACTCAATTTCGTTTTGTGAATTGGTTTCCTCTGGCATGGGCCTCCGGTGCTCACACATTTTCACTAGCCAAAATGGCTAGTGAAGAACAAAAACCACTAGCCAAAATGGATTTTTTAATGAGATTATCAATAATCAGAGTTAACTGGGAGATCTGCTGTTAGCCAGCGGGAGTTCGCTGCGGGCATGCGTAGTTGTGCCATTGCTCTGCTCTTTGCCCTCGTGGGTTTTTGCTTTGCCTTTTGCGTTGTCGCCTTGCCTTGGGTTTGCTCCATTTTTTCGCCGATTTATTCGTTTGCTGCTCGTTCAAGACTGCTCTGGTGTTTTTTGCTGCTCGTTCAAGACTGCTCTGGTGTTTTTCGCTCCGTGTTCCTTTCACTTAATTGCAGTCTCTTCAGCCGTTATGCCGCCTCGACGTACGAGAAATAGTTTGGAGAGCTCTGTGCCTCCTGCAGTTTCTTCAGCTCCACCGTCCACCGTTCCGGTCTCTACTAATGCCGTTCTGACATCCGTGCAAGCGTCTCGTTCTCCTACGAGTGCTTCCATATCGCCAGTATTTCTAGCTGAAGTGATTCAGGCCATCCAAACGCCGATCTCAGCTATCGTGCAACAGTCGTTATCTGCCGCGGTCGGCGCTCATTCAGTTTCTCAAGGCCTTCCCGCCATTTCCGCCCAAGGTTCTTCCCTCGCTACTCGTGCGGTTCACTTGGATGCACATGGCAGTCATCAACCCTGGTCTTCTTCGGCTGCTGCCGGGTTTTTGCCATCAACTTCTACGTCCAGTTCTACTCCAGTACCAGTGGCTACGCCAACGAACGTATCGACAGGTATGTTGTCGCCTCTTGTCGTCCCTTCTTTCGTTCCGGTTTTTTCCGCGGCCCCCTTGAACTCCATAGCACATTGCTCTTCAGTGGTTCACAGCCTACAGGCTACAGTTAACTCTGCTCTCGCTTCTCAACCAATTGTATGTCCTACGTCGGTTCCCTCGCTGACCGCCTTACCTCTTCAACAGCCTTTCGTTGTCGGCCCCGGCTACTCGCCAGTACTTTTCAAGGTTGTTTCTCAAATCACGGCGGGAAAGTTCGTTAATCTGGAAGATTTACTAGCAGAAAACATTACCATGCCCGAGCAAGAGCCGCAACTTTGGTTCAATGGCCTAAAAAACGGAAGCGGCTGATAACGGACATCGCTTCGTGGATGGAAGCCTTTTCCATTGTTTATCTCATTCTCTGCTCGTCTTTCCCGCATCGATGGAGAGATCTGACAAGCTACAAGTTTTTAATTCTTCGGACATATCGTCAATTTAGCGGTTTTTGTTGGCTGGACTACGACCGGGCCTTCCGGGAGCACGCGGCTGCAGAAAAAGTCACCGACTGGTCCAAGATGCATGTTCAGCTCTTCAACTACCATACTGCTGGCGCCCAAGTTCGCACTCGCCCAGCCTCATCCAGTGTTGTCTCTTCCCAGGCTGAGGCCTCTGGTAATGCTTCTAGCAAAGTCATTTGCCATTCTTGGAATGCTGGTCACTGCATTGCAGTTAATCCACAGTGTCGGTTTCGCCATGCTTGTAGTAGGTGCTGGGGCACTCATCGCGCTACTTCTTGTACTTCTTCGCAGTCGTCTCGTACTCCCTCACCAGATCCTGATGAGCCAAAGCGTTGCAAGCGCCATTAACTGTCTTACTCTCGTTGTTACCCAGTCAAATACTGAGCTGAATTAATTATTGTTGTCATTCTTTAGTTGGGTTTAAGCTTAGTGGATGCTATTTGTGCCTGTACCCTTAGCTTATTATATTATCATTTGTCTTAGTTGTAGTCTACTTTACTACTAGAATTGTTATTGTTACTATTTTCATCCTAGGCTCCTCTTTGACATTGCCAGCTGTTAGGGACGTTTCTCCACTAAACTATGAGTTATTTGAAGCTGAATTGACTCTCTATCCTGATCGGGCAAAGGCAAACTTTGTCCTTCAGGGTATCAAGGAAGGCTTTAGACTTGGTTGTGATAACCCTGTAACTTTGAAATCAGCTAGAAGAAATAAATAGTCCGCTTACCAACATTCCGGGGTGATCGACATGTATTTAGCTAATGAGGTCCGGCTAGGCCGTGTTGCGGGCCCCTTTGATGTCCCCCCAGTGCTAGACCTTCACGTAAGCAGTTTTGGGGTGATTCCTAAGAAAGGGCAGCCGGGCAAATGGCGCCTTATCGTGGACCTATCCTCGCCTCTAGGCCACAGTGTCAACGATGGAATTGATCCAGAATCCTGGCATCTCCAGTACATCAAGATGGATGATATTATTAAGATGGTTTCTAAATTTGGGCCGGGGGCCTTCGTGGCTAAATTTGACATTGATTCTGCATATCGGAATATTGCCAATCATCCTTCGGACCGCCATCTATTGGGCCTGAAGTGGCGCAATGCTTATTACATTGATCTCACTTTACCATTTGGGCTTCGTTCAGCTCCAGCTATTTTCAACTCAGTCGCAGAATTGGTCGAGTGGATTTTGGTCCATAACTACAGCATTCTGGACTTGTTGCATTATTTAGATGATTTCATCATGGCTGCCCCAGCAAACTCAATGGTCTGTGCCTCCAACCTTCAAGTAGCCGTAGCAGTGGTTGCCAGGTTGGGTCTCCCTTTGCATCCTCAGAAGTGCGTGGGTCCAGCAACATGCATCGTGGTCTTGGGAATCGAATTAGATACAGCAGCTCAGATTGCTCGCCTTCCTGCTGATAAGTTTTCTGCTTTGCAAGAGGCACTATCCCACTGGTCCACCCGCAAATGTTGCACTAAAAAAGATCTTCAATCTTTGATCGGTCGGTTGCATCATGCCTGCATGGTGGTGTGGCCAGGTCGCACCTCTCTTCGCCGGATGATCAATTTATTGTCTTGTTTCCGCAATGATTCTCATCCAATACGTCTTAACGTGGAATTTAGAAAGGACTTGGCTTGGTGGGTAGAATTTTTTGGTCAGTGGAATGGCATATCCTTTTTCCTTTTTCCCTCTCTTGAGCCCTTGCCTGACTTTTCCGTCAGTTCTGATGCATCTGGTGCTATTGGTTATGGTGCCTTTTTGGACAACGAATGGTTCAATGGTCGGTGGTCTACCCTTCAATTTCCACTGTCCATTGCTTACAAGGAACTTTTTCCGGTTGTTTTAGCAGCCCATGTTTGGGGTCCTGGTTGGTCCCGCAGGCGTATCTTGTTTCACGTTGATAATGAAGCTGTTGTTCACATTCTTAACTCACGGACATCTCCAGACCCACATATTATGCATTTGTTGCGTAGCTTACTCAAAGCTGCAGCCTGCTTCAGTTTTACATTTGCTGCAATTCATGTTCCAGGAAGAAATAACAGCATAGCTGACGCCCTGTCTCGCTTCAATTTTCAGGCCTTTTTTACTCAAGCGCCACAGGCCAAGAAGATTCCAACCTTCACCCCTCCTCAGCTCTTAGCCCAGCTTTCTATAGTCATTTAGAAGCTCGCTGCCATTCGTTCATGTACCAAGGTCTTGCTTCCTCAACTCGCCGCACCTATTCTTGTGCACAGGAAAAGTTTGTAAATTTCTGCATCATGACTGGACACCTCAGCCCCTATGGTTCTCCATGCCCAGCTTCGGAATGGACCCTCTGGCTTTTTGCCACATTCCTGGCCGATTCCCTGCGACACTCTTCTATTAAAGTGTACCTATCTGCAGTGCGGTCTCTTCATATCGATCAAGGATTCCCCGACCCCCTGGAGAACTGCCTTCGGCTTCAAAGAGTTGTTAGAGGAATCAAGCGTCCTCAGGGTGCCCTACCTTCCAGGCCACGCCTACCAGTTTCCAGTAACATTCTTAGCATAATTTACTCTGCCATCGATCTCAAGTCGTTTGACGATGTTATGTTTTGGGCTGCCTGTCTTTTGGCTTAGTTTGGTTTTTTGCGGTATGCTGAGTTCACTGTCCCTAGCCTATCAGCCTTCAACCCGAGTGTCCATCTGTCCGTGTCCGATGTTTCTGTGGATGTTCCTCTCAATCCATCTTGCCTTCAAGTTTTTATCAAAGCTTCTAAAAACTGACAACTTTCGAAAAGGGTGTAACATTTTGATTGGATTGGGTTCGCCGCCTTTATGTGCTGTCCAAGCTGTGGTCTCCTACTTGGTACGTCGTGGTCAACGTCCTGGCCCCTTGTTCCTTTTAGAAAATGGTCTTCCGCTAACTCGCTCACTGGTCACAGACAGGTTAAGAGCCATTGTCCTTTCTGCGGGTCTTTCTGGTGATTTTTCCAGCCACAGTTTTCGAATTGGGGCTGCCACCTCTGCAGCGAAGGCCGGTGTTCCAGATCACCTTATTCAGGTCCGGGGTCGGTGGAAAAGTGATGCTTATAAACAATATATTAGAACCCCACCTGATGTTATAATATTCGTGCAGCCAAATCATTGGTGGAATAGTTTGGTGAGTGCCATTTAGTTTAGTTACGTCGGTGTATTTTTGCCTCTTGCTTCAGTTAGTGTATTTGCTTGTTGCTTGGTAGCCTGGGTTTTTTTTTCTTTTTCTTTTTTTTAGATTATTTTTTGCTGTTGTTGGTTTTCTGCCTACTTTCTTGTTCAACAGGGTGCGTTAATTGTTTTGGCTGTTGCCCATTGCTCTCCTGCTGGTTCGCATTTGCCTTGCTCGGAGGGGGTGCCTCCCTGCAGTTACGTACTTGGAGATTCATCATTTGGAGGGTCGGCCCCCATGGTTGCCTCCTCCCATCAGGTCCTCCTTTCTCCAAGCACTTAAATCTTCTTGGAGTTCCTTTATCTTTGGAGGTGACCCGTGGGAGGTTGCCATGGTTACCCCCCTTTATTTGCATTTTGCCCACATTTGCTCATTAGCTGCTTTGCTGTCAATTGGCACCTACCCTCCATTTTGAATATTGCTTATCGACAAGTTAAATGAGATTATCAATAATCAGAGTTAACTGGGAGATCTGCTGTTAGCCAGCGGGAGTTCGCTGCGGGCATGCGTAGTTGTGCCATTGCTCTGCTCTTTGCCCTCGTGGTTTTTTGCTTTGCCTTTTGCATTGTCGCCTTGCCTTGGGTTTGCCCCATCCCACCCACCTCGTGGTTCATGGGGGGCCCCCTTGTGTCTAGGTAAGTATACTTATTCTCCACTGAGAACTCAGTGTGACAGGTGCCTGGGGGAGGTGACCCGTGGGAGGTTGCCATGGTTACCCCCCTTTATTTGCATTTTGCCCACATTTGCTCATTAGCTGCTTTGTTGTCAATTGGCACCTACCCTCCATTTTGAATATTGCTTATCAACAAGTTAACTAGTCTGTGGCTAGTTGGCTACTATTAGTCTCATGCCCTGAATGCGTTAAACTACAAGAAGAATTATCTCTGCCAGTCAAGGTAGTAATTAAACAAACAGAACAATGAATGGAATAGAATTAATGAAGTTCAGAAAACTAACCTCTCTAACTTGGCTTTGTTTAACTGGTCCAGAGAAGCATAAGAAAGGTAAGGCTAGGACAGGAATAAAAAAAACAACAACCCAGAATTGAGATTCCTCCACAGTCATACAAACAGGTTCAACTAAGTGTAAGTTCAGCTTTATTGTAAAAATGATTAGAAAAAATGAGTGCTGATTGGTTAAAAAGCATGTTTCTACAACTTGATAGAAACATGGCACATGTTTTCTATTTCTTTAGTTGTGCATTTCTTAAATTTCAAGAACCCATTAAGAAACAACCATCCAGTGCAAGTGTATGTGTCAAATTTGCTAAATCCACAGTGAGTAATTTAGCTAGAGTGTAACCCTGTAAATATGTTTACCAACAGGCCAAGGAAATTTGGCCATACAAACAGGCTAGCTGTATTAAGGGGTAGGGCCAAATTTCATGACTTGTCTAAACTGAGTGAAGTGTACATGTAGCTAAGTGTTAACAGATAAATCACAATTGCACTTCTAATCAAGAGTACTGCTCTTTAATAATCATCCAGAATGCAAATATAACTTCTTGAGAAATTGAAACTTCAATCTGTACAAAAGGATGGAAAGATTCACATAACTAGTTTGTGTGGCCATTTAAACGGGGTAAAATTATAAGACATTTATAAACACAGATTGGGATTTTAGAATGTGGCTGTTGACCCTACTAACAGGGTGGCTGCATTAACAGGGTTTTCCTATAAAAGAATAATAGACATTCCCTCTCTTCCCCCACCGGACAAAAATAAGTGTCCAATAACAAGGTGACAGTGTTAATGACTGAGGTAAACTTAAGGCGTGATTCCTCTGTTTTGAGCACAACGAAATCAAATTTACACAGTGAAAACCCATTACCTTGTCTTGATCACCACCTTCAAAATCTTGTCCTACAAACAAACATGAGAATCACGTAGTTAAAAAAGTGCATGTAAGCACTAATCACCTACATGTCAATACATGTATTCTAATGAAACTGTTATCAGTGGAAACTGATAATGATGCAGATGATATAGAACTCCAATCCTTAATCATTTAGAACTTCAATTGAAAGGATATACTATCCATTGACTACAGCTTATAATACTGTCATCTTAACAAATTGATGTCAGTTTTTTATGCGTCTGTCCTGTTATTGATCATGAATTTCGTCATAACATTGTCAAAGTAGCTGTGGATCCACGAGGCGATAGCCGAGTGGATCCGCAGACTACTTTGACAATGTTATGACGAAATTCATTGTCAATAACAGGACAGACGCATTAAAAACTGACATCAATTTGTTTTTTACGATAACAAATTGTCGAATTGCCCGCTCTCGCTCGCTGACGCGTCGCATGAATTTCAAATTTATCTGTCTGTCCGCATATGGACAATAAAATTTAACCAATGAGTGCGCGTGAATTTCTGCAGTTATCGTAAAATTAACCTTTACAGGAGTTTCTAGATAAAAAGCAGCCATAATACCCTTGTAGATCCTGATCCTGGCCCTGCTTTGTGCAAAATCTTGAGTCTTAATTTCTAACCATTAGAACACTACAATGGATGCTACTCAGATAATACAGGCAAAGCCTATTGCATGAATACATTTTAAGGGCTCATACCCCATCCACCAAACTTAGGTGCACCATTCTCCTCCATGGGCAGCAGACTTGGTGGTTCTTCCTCCAGCTGTTTGAGGGACTCGAGGAGATCATCAAAGGTTGTCTTACTTTCTCCACCAACTTGGGAGCTGAAGAAATCAATTCAAGTAGCTTCAGGATAGCAAACCATCGTGGAAGTACATATATACAAACATTTTGAAAATTATTCCCAGCAGAGCATTTGCTTCCATGTGGGATGGTACACTGTACCTTGTTATTGTTTTATCTGTGTCATCTGTACGATCAGAGAAGAGAGGTCCCGTGGCTTGCTCATCAGCAGCAGAGGCAGCAGCACTCACTTGTGATTCTCGAGATTCCTGAGAGTAAAACGCAGAACATAAGTGCAGGCAGTAGTTTACAACGAATTGTTATGGGTTAACACAATCAATTAAAAATGGTTTAAATGTACCAAATGTAAACATAATGCCGTGGTCACACCATTGTACATGGCAACCACTACAATGTAGGCCAATTATATACTGTACTTATAAGTAGGGCTGTATGTACTACAGGAAAGCATCTGCATGTGCAATGGATTTATTGTAACATTGGCACTTGCGGTAGGTGCGAACAGGAGGAGGCAGGTTGTTTATGTACACGTCAGGTGGTTAATTTATCTTCACTGGCTTATTGAGAGTAACTCCTTATGGAAGGTGACAGCTTTACAGGGAGGTGGCCAATTAATGCAGGTGTTACCCATCCATTGGTACAAGGCACATCTTTATTGAAGGTACTCACTCACAGAAAGCTTTAAACAGGAGTTTCATGTGGAAGTAGATTGAAGTGTAACTCACCTGGAATAACTCATCAACCTTCCTTCCAACACTACTGGCTGTCCCTGGTCTTGATGCTGTTTCATTAGAATTTACTGCCTCATTATTTTTCACAGCACTGCTAGATGCACCAACGCCTGTGCTCTTCTTTCCTTTAGGTTTTGGCTTGGTCGCTGTTATGGAGCCCCCTGATTTCTTTTTACTTACTTTTCCACTGGCTTGGAGGAAAACCTACCAAAAACATTTCATGAAATTAATGAAAGGTTGATTCCTACAGTCCTTATATCAGCAATCAACACTACATACATCAGCAGCCTCAAATTGCGACTTAATTATCTTCAATGCTAGCTTTCCATTGATTAAATAAACACTACAGGTTACGTGACAGGAATCTCACATCAAGATATGCAATTAGCATGACAAAAGAAACATGTAATCTAATATTAACGTTCCACAGACAAGAGCCTGTCAGTAAACAGATGTCTACCCTCACATGCTCAGGTCCTCCTGGACAACAGGAATAACTGAATTCACCTCAGACATGGATAGGTAGCTTCCTTGTGTTTTTTTTTTTTTTTTTTTTTTTTAAATTTTTTTTTTTTTTTTTATTGAGATGCACACAGTACTTTCAATACTAACATTACTGACACTACTAACCTTGGGACTTACACTACTAACAATGCTCATGCAGTTATTTACATTACTTACAATACTTGTTACTTACGCCACTTACAATACTAACGCTTATACTACTTGCATTGCTTACTTGCATTACACCTACTTGCTCTACTGACAATACTAATACTTACACTACTTACAATATTTAAATTACTTACCCAACTTACAAATCTTGCACTGCGAAATTACTTATAATTGTCTGAGGTGAATTCAGTTATTCCTGTTGTCCAGGAGGACCTGAGCATGTGAGGGTAGACATCTGTTTACTGACAGGCTCTTGTCTGTGGAACGTTAATATTAGATTACATGTTTCTTTTGTCATGCTAATTGCATATCTTGATGTGAGATTCCTGTCACGTAACCTGTAGTGTTTATTTAATCAATGGAAAGCTAGCATTGAAGATAATTAAGTCGCAATTTGAGGCTGCTGATGTATGTAGTGTTGATTGCTGATATAAGGACTGTAGGAATCAACCTTTCATTAATTTCATGAAATGTTTTTGGTAGGTTTTCCTCCAAGCCAGTGGAAAAGTAAGTAAAAAGAAATCAGGGGGCTCCATAACAGCGACCAAGCCAAAACCTAAAGGAAAGAAGAGCACAGGCGTTGGTGCATCTAGCAGTGCTGTGAAAAATAATGAGGCAGTAAATTCTAATGAAACAGCATCAAGACCAGGGACAGCCAGTAGTGTTGGAAGGAAGGTTGATGAGTTATTCCAGGTGAGTTACACTTCAATCTACTTCCACATGAAACTCCTGTTTAAAGCTTTCTGTGAGTGAGTACCTTCAATAAAGATGTGCCTTGTACCAATGGATGGGTAACACCTGCATTAATTGGCCACCTCCCTGTAAAGCTGTCACCTTCCATAAGGAGTTACTCTCAATAAGCCAGTGAAGATAAATTAACCACCTGACGTGTACATAAACAACCTGCCTCCTCCTGTTCGCACCTACCGCAAGTGCCAATGTTACAATAAATCCATTGCACATGCAGATGCTTTCCTGTAGTACATACAGCCCTACTTATAAGTACAGTATATAATTGGCCTACATTGTAGTGGTTGCCATGTACAATGGTGTGACCACGGCATTATGTTTACATTTGGTACATTTAAACCATTTTTAATTGATTGTGTTAACCCATAACAATTCGTTGTAAACTACTGCCTGCACTTATGTTCTGCGTTTTACTCTCAGGAATCTCGAGAATCACAAGTGAGTGCTGCTGCCTCTGCTGCTGATGAGCAAGCCACGGGACCTCTCTTCTCTGATCGTACAGATGACACAGATAAAACAATAACAAGGTACAGTGTACCATCCCACATGGAAGCAAATGCTCTGCTGGGAATAATTTTCAAAATGTTTGTATATATGTACTTCCACGATGGTTTGCTATCCTGAAGCTACTTGAATTGATTTCTTCAGCTCCCAAGTTGGTGGAGAAAGTAAGACAACCTTTGATGATCTCCTCGAGTCCCTCAAACAGCTGGAGGAAGAACCACCAAGTCTGCTGCCCATGGAGGAGAATGGTGCACCTAAGTTTGGTGGATGGGGTATGAGCCCTTAAAATGTATTCATGCAATAGGCTTTGCCTGTATTATCTGAGTAGCATCCATTGTAGTGTTCTAATGGTTAGAAATTAAGACTCAAGATTTTGCACAAAGCAGGGCCAGGATCAGGATCTACAAGGGTATTATGGCTGCTTTTTATCTAGAAACTCCTGTAAAGGTTAATTTTACGATAACTGCAGAAATTCACGCGCACTCATTGGTTAAATTTTATTGTCCATATGCGGACAGACAGATAAATTTGAAATTCATGCGACGCGTCAGCGAGCGAGAGCGGGCAATTCGACAATTTGTTATCGTAAAAAACAAATTGATGTCAGTTTTTAATGCGTCTGTCCTGTTATTGACAATGAATTTCGTCATAACATTGTCAAAGTAGTCTGCGGATCCACTCGGCTATCGCCTCGTGGATCCACAGCTACTTTGACAATGTTATGACGAAATTCATGATCAATAACAGGACAGACGCATAAAAAACTGACATCAATTTGTTAAGATGACAGTATTATAAGCTGTAGTCAATGGATAGTATATCCTTTCAATTGAAGTTCTAAATGATTAAGGATTGGAGTTCTATATCATCTGCATCATTATCAGTTTCCACTGATAACAGTTTCATTAGAATACATGTATTGACATGTAGGTGATTAGTGCTTACATGCACTTTTTTAACTACGTGATTCTCATGTTTGTTTGTAGGACAAGATTTTGAAGGTGGTGATCAAGACAAGGTAATGGGTTTTCACTGTGTAAATTTGATTTCGTTGTGCTCAAAACAGAGGAATCACGCCTTAAGTTTACCTCAGTCATTAACACTGTCACCTTGTTATTGGACACTTATTTTTGTCCGGTGGGGGAAGAGAGGGAATGTCTATTATTCTTTTATAGGAAAACCCTGTTAATGCAGCCACCCTGTTAGTAGGGTCAACAGCCACATTCTAAAATCCCAATCTGTGTTTATAAATGTCTTATAATTTTACCCCGTTTAAATGGCCACACAAACTAGTTATGTGAATCTTTCCATCCTTTTGTACAGATTGAAGTTTCAATTTCTCAAGAATTTATATTTGCATTCTGGATGATTATTAAAGAGCAGTACTCTTGATTAGAAGTGCAATTGTGATTTATCTGTTAACACTTAGCTACATGTACACTTCACTCAGTTTAGACAAGTCATGAAATTTGGCCCTACCCCTTAATACAGCTAGCCTGTTTGTATGGCCAAATTTCCTTGGCCTGTTGGTAAACATATTTACAGGGTTACACTCTAGCTAAATTACTCACTGTGGATTTAGCAAATTTGACACATACACTTGCACTGGATGGTTGTTTCTTAATGGGTTCTTGAAATTTAAGAAATGCACAACTAAAGAAATAGAAAACATGTGCCATGTTTCTATCAAGTTGTAGAAACATGCTTTTTAACCAATCAGCACTCATTTTTTCTAATCATTTTTACAATAAAGCTGAACTTACACTTAGTTGAACCTGTTTGTATGACTGTGGAGGAATCTCAATTCTGGGTTGTTGTTTTTTTTATTCCTGTCCTAGCCTTACCTTTCTTATGCTTCTCTGGACCAGTTAAACAAAGCCAAGTTAGAGAGGTTAGTTTTCTGAACTTCATTAATTCTATTCCATTCATTGTTCTGTTTGTTTAATTACTACCTTGACTGGCAGAGATAATTCTTCTTGTAGTTTAACGCATTCAGGGCATGAGACTAATAGTAGCCAACTAGCCACAGACTAGTTAACTTGTTGATAAGCAATATTCAAAATGGAGGGTAGGTGCCAATTGACAACAAAGCAGCTAATGAGCAAATGTGGGCAAAATGCAAATAAAGGGGGGTAACCATGGCAACCTCCCACGGGTCACCTCCCCCAGGCACCTGTCACACTGAGTTCTCAGTGGAGAATAAGTATACTTACCTAGACACAAGGGGGCCCCCCATGAACCACGAGGTGGGTGGGATGGGGCAAACCCAAGGCAAGGCGACAATGCAAAAGGCAAAGCAAAAAACCACGAGGGCAAAGAGCAGAGCAATGGCACAACTACGCATGCCCGCAGCGAACTCCCGCTGGCTAACAGCAGATCTCCCAGTTAACTCTGATTATTGATAATCTCATTTAACTTGTCGATAAGCAATATTCAAAATGGAGGGTAGGTGCCAATTGACAGCAAAGCAGCTAATGAGCAAATGTGGGCAAAATGCAAATAAAGGGGGGTAACCATGGCAACCTCCCACGGGTCACCTCCAAAGATAAAGGAACTCCAAGAAGATTTAAGTGCTTGGAGAAAGGAGGACCTGATGGGAGGAGGCAACCATGGGGGCCGACCCTCCAAATGATGAATCTCCAAGTACGTAACTGCAGGGAGGCACCCCCTCCGAGCAAGGCAAATGCGAACCAGCAGGAGAGCAATGGGCAACAGCCAAAACAATTAACGCACCCTGTTGAACAAGAAAGTAGGCAGAAAACCAACAACAGCAAAAAATAATCTAAAAAAAAGAAAAAGAAAAAAAAACCCAGGCTACCAAGCAACAAGCAAATACACTAACTGAAGCAAGAGGCAAAAATACACCGACGTAACTAAACTAAATGGCACTCACCAAACTATTCCACCAATGATTTGGCTGCACGAATATTATAACATCAGGTGGGGTTCTAATATATTGTTTATAAGCATCACTTTTCCACCGACCCCGGACCTGAATAAGGTGATCTGGAACACCGGCCTTCGCTGCAGAGGTGGCAGCCCCAATTCGAAAACTGTGGCTGGAAAAATCACCAGAAAGACCCGCAGAAAGGACAATGGCTCTTAACCTGTCTGTGACCAGTGAGCGAGTTAGCGGAAGACCATTTTCTAAAAGGAACAAGGGGCCAGGACGTTGACCACGACGTACCAAGTAGGAGACCACAGCTTGGACAGCACATAAAGGCGGCGAACCCAATCCAATCAAAATGTTACACCCTTTTCGAAAGTTGTCAGTTTTTAGAAGCTTTGATAAAAACTTGAAGGCAAGATGGATTGAGAGGAACATCCACAGAAACATCGGACACGGACAGATGGACACTCGGGTTGAAGGCTGATAGGCTAGGGACAGTGAACTCAGCATACCGCAAAAAACCAAACTAAGCCAAAAGACAGGCAGCCCAAAACATAACATCGTCAAACGACTTGAGATCGATGGCAGAGTAAATTATGCTAAGAATGTTACTGGAAACTGGTAGGCGTGGCCTGGAAGGTAGGGCACCCTGAGGACGCTTGATTCCTCTAACAACTCTTTGAAGCCGAAGGCAGTTCTCCAGGGGGTCGGGGAATCCTTGATCGATATGAAGAGACCGCACTGCAGATAGGTACACTTTAATAGAAGAGTGTCGCAGGGAATCGGCCAGGAATGTGGCAAAAAGCCAGAGGGTCCATTCCGAAGCTGGGCATGGAGAACCATAGGGGCTGAGGTGTCCAGTCATGATGCAGAAATTTACAAACTTTTCCTGTGCACAAGAATAGGTGCGGCGAGTTGAGGAAGCAAGACCTTGGTACATGAACGAATGGCAGCGAGCTTCTAAATGACTATAGAAAGCTGGGCTAAGAGCTGAGGAGGGGTGAAGGTTGGAATCTTCTTGGCCTGTGGCGCTTGAGTAAAAAAGGCCTGAAAATTGAAGCGAGACAGGGCGTCAGCTATGCTGTTATTTCTTCCTGGAACATGAATTGCAGCAAATGTAAAACTGAAGCAGGCTGCAGCTTTGAGTAAGCTACGCAACAAATGCATAATATGTGGGTCTGGAGATGTCCGTGAGTTAAGAATGTGAACAACAGCTTCATTATCAACGTGAAACAAGATACGCCTGCGGGACCAACCAGGACCCCAAACATGGGCTGCTAAAACAACCGGAAAAAGTTCCTTGTAAGCAATGGACAGTGGAAATTGAAGGGTAGACCACCGACCATTGAACCATTCGTTGTCCAAAAAGGCACCATAACCAATAGCACCAGATGCATCAGAACTGACGGAAAAGTCAGGCAAGGGCTCAAGAGAGGGAAAAAGGAAAAAGGATATGCCATTCCACTGACCAAAAAATTCTACCCACCAAGCCAAGTCCTTTCTAAATTCCACGTTAAGACGTATTGGATGAGAATCATTGCGGAAACAAGACAATAAATTGATCATCCGGCGAAGAGAGGTGCGACCTGGCCACACCACCATGCAGGCATGATGCAACCGACCGATCAAAGATTGAAGATCTTTTTTAGTGCAACATTTGCGGGTGGACCAGTGGGATAGTGCCTCTTGCAAAGCAGAAAACTTATCAGCAGGAAGGCGAGCAATCTGAGCTGCTGTATCTAATTCGATTCCCAAGACCACGATGCATGTTGCTGGACCCACGCACTTCTGAGGATGCAAAGGGAGACCCAACCTGGCAACCACTGCTACGGCTACTTGAAGGTTGGAGGCACAGACCATTGAGTTTGCTGGGGCAGCCATGATGAAATCATCTAAATAATGCAACAAGTCCAGAATGCTGTAGTTATGGACCAAAATCCACTCGACCAATTCTGCGACTGAGTTGAAAATAGCTGGAGCTGAACGAAGCCCAAATGGTAAAGTGAGATCAATGTAATAAGCATTGCGCCACTTCAGGCCCAATAGATGGCGGTCCGAAGGATGATTGGCAATATTCCGATATGCAGAATCAATGTCAAATTTAGCCACGAAGGCCCCCGGCCCAAATTTAGAAACCATCTTAATAATATCATCCATCTTGATGTACTGGAGATGCCAGGATTCTGGATCAATTCCATCGTTGACACTGTGGCCTAGAGGCGAGGATAGGTCCACGATAAGGCGCCATTTGCCCGGCTGCCCTTTCTTAGGAATCACCCCAAAACTGCTTACGTGAAGGTCTAGCACTGGGGGGACATCAAAGGGGCCCGCAACACGGCCTAGCCGGACCTCATTAGCTAAATACATGTCGATCACCCCGGAATGTTGGTAAGCGGACTATTTATTTCTTCTAGCTGATTTCAAAGTTACAGGGTTATCACAACCAAGTCTAAAGCCTTCCTTGATACCCTGAAGGACAAAGTTTGCCTTTGCCCGATCAGGATAGAGAGTCAATTCAGCTTCAAATAACTCATAGTTTAGTGGAGAAACGTCCCTAACAGCTGGCAATGTCAAAGAGGAGCCTAGGATGAAAATAGTAACAATAACAATTCTAGTAGTAAAGTAGACTACAACTAAGACAAATGATAATATAATAAGCTAAGGGTACAGGCACAAATAGCATCCACTAAGCTTAAACCCAACTAAAGAATGACAACAATAATTAATTCAGCTCAGTATTTGACTGGGTAACAACGAGAGTAAGACAGTTAATGGCGCTTGCAACGCTTTGGCTCATCAGGATCTGGCGAGCGAGTACGAGACGACTGCGAAGAAGTACAAGAAGTAGCGCGATGAGTGCCCCAGCACCTACTACAAGCATGGCGAAACCGACACTGTGGAGTAACTGCAATGCAGTGACCAGCATTCCAAGAATGGCAAATGACTTTGCTAGAAGCATTACCAGAGGCCTCAGCCTGGGAAGAGACAACACTGGATGAGGCTGGGCGAGTGCGAACTTGGGCGCCAGCAGTATGGTAGTTGAAGAGCTGAACATGCATCTTGGACCAGTCGGTGACTTTTTCTGCAGCCGCGTGCTCCCGGAAGGCCCGGTCGTAGTCCAGCCAACAAAAACCGCTAAATTGACGATATGTCCGAAGAATTAAAAGCTTGTAGCTTGTCAGATCTCTCCATCGATGCGGGAAAGACGAGCAGAGAATGAGATAAACAATGGAAAAGGCTTCCATCCACGAAGCGATGTCCGTTATCAGCCGCTTCCGTTTTTAGCGTGTGCGATACACTAACTGGCCATTGAACCAAAGTTGCGGCTCTTGCTCGGGCATGGTAATGTTTTCTGCTAGTAAATCTTCCAGATTAACGAACTTTCCCGCCGTGATTTGAGAAACAACCTTGAAAGGTACTGGCGAGTAGCCGGGGCCGACAACGAAAGGCTGTTGAAGAGGTAAGGCGGTCAGCGAGGGAACCGACGTAGGACATACAATTGGTTGAGAAGCGAGAGCAGAGTTAACTGTAGCCGGTAGGCTGTGAACCACTGAAGAACAATGTGCTATGGAGTTCAAGGGGGCCGCGGAAAAAACCGGAACGAAAGAAGGGACGACAAGAGACGACAACATACCTGTCGATACGTTCGTTGGCGTAGCCACTGGTACTGGAGGAGAACTGGACGTAGAAGTCGATGGCAAAAACCCGGCAGCAGCCGAAGAAGACCAGGGTTGATGACTGCCATGTGCATCCAAGTGAACCGCACGAGTAGCGAGGGAAGAACCTTGGGCGGAAATGGCGGGAAGGCCTTGAGAAACTGAATGAGCGCCGACCGCGGCAGATAACGACTGTTGCACGATAGCTGAGATCGGCGTTTGGATGGCCTGAATCACTTCAGCTAGAAATTCTGGCGATATGGAAGCACTCGTAGGAGAACGAGACGCTTGCACGGATGTCAGAACGGCATTAGTAGAGACCGGAACGGTGGACGGTGGAGCTGAAGAAACTGCAGGCGGCACAGAGCTCTCCAAACTATTTCTCGTACGTCGAGGCGGCATAACGGCTGAAGAGACTGCAATTAAGTGAAAGGAACACGGAGCGAAAAACACCAGAGCAGTCTTGAACGAGCAGCAAAAAACACCAGAGCAGTCTTGAACGAGCAGCAAACGAATAAATCGGCGAAAAAGTGGAGCAAACCCAAGGCAAGGCGACAACGCAAAAGGCAAAGCAAAAAACCACGAGGGCAAAGAGCAGAGCAATGGCACAACTACGCATGCCCGCAGCGATCTCCCGCTGGCTAACAGCAGATCT
>JAHPZR010011715.1:0-2500 GCA_019787425.1 Platygyra sinensis
ATTCTTTGGTATTGGATATCCATGTTATGACAATTGACACCTATCAAAACAAGGTATCTGCTGACCAGTATCACGTGACCGCATCGCGGGCTCATGTCTACAACTCATCGAGGTCACATGTTTTTGTGAAGTTGACGACTGACCAAGTGCTGGTTTTCGATTAGATCGCGGGCTCATGTCAGGTTAACTTGTTGAAAACAGGGCAGGATTGTTCGGAAGCCGGTTAACCCTAGCCCAGGATTAAAATTTATTCGAATTATAACTTTTTCTACTATACAAATGTTTTTTTGCTGCTTTGTTTTGATAAAACAATAAACAGAAAACCTCACCGCAAAGTTACAAAAACTCAAATCAAAATTCTACCTTTTCCTGGGTTAGCTTAATCGGGCTCTGAAAGACCCGGCCAAGGAGCTACGCTTTTAGGCTGGCCTTAATTTATATATTATGCAGATTACCTATGAAATGGTATCTAATGCGCATGTGCGCCAGCTTACTGTCCCTTTTTAAAACTGAAAAGGCAAATTAACGATTCGTGCACGGTTAGAATTTGTACCTGTTTCTTCATGTAGTTTTCAATCCAGCCTTGCTTCTCGATCTCAAGTCTTTCCTTCAGCTCGTTCATTTCCAACTACAATAAAATAAATTCGAAATTCACTTCAGCGGCTTACTCCTTACTCCAGTAATATAACTACATACCAATACACTCGCCCTGTATATGTGCAATCCTTTGTCCTTTTACCTGATGTTTTCTTTCCAGATCATCAATTGTTCTTTGATGGGATGTTTGCATCTCGAGAATGGACTTCTTATGAGATTCCTGTCGCAAAGAGACGAACACAGACCAAACTCAACAATTAAACTGAAGAAACATCATGTTGTATAAAGTAACGGAGATATAACGCGCGTTCTCATTGGTCGACTGGTGTGTTTGGATGAGAGTACGTACAAACGGTTGTGACGGTTAAGATTCGCCCGTATTCTTGAGAAAGTTATGCAAATCCTCGTATTGCGTCTTGGGTATTCATTTGTGTCTCGAATTCTCTGAACTCCCCCACCCCCGCCTCCTCTTGTTTAGATGAGACTATGTACAAACGGAAGAAGTGCTATTGTTTAACTATAGTGCTCTTAGAAGAGGTTCGTGACCTGTCAGAGTAGCTAGTGCTCAACCCTGGTTTCTGTGGGGTTCAACCAGAAACGCTTATTGCTCCTGAATCTTGCTGAATAGGTCGAGCTCTTTAAAGTGTGCCCTGGCCAGCATTTTTTAACAATTAGTCAGTAATCATTTCTCGGGGTACATTTTTTTATTTCACTGCAGACGAAAGTCGAAAGTTCTTACACACGTTTTTGTCAAACGATTGTTCAGCACCAGTAGACTCTGCTTATGCTCCACCTAACCTCTGTTTACAAAGTCATATTAGAGCTTATTAGCCATAATCAAGGTGTTTTTTGGTTTCCACGTGATTTCGAAACCAAAGAATACCCACTCACCTCCAGGGCTGCTCGTGCCTCGTCCAGTTCCTGCCGCTGCTTCTGAGCCTGCAGTGCTACTCTCTCCTTCTCTTCCTGTACCTCAGCGTACAGTCGCCGCCTCTGCTGCTGATAAGCTTGTTCCTCTTGCTCAAGCTGCTTCTCATATCTTAACAAAAGACCCCAACATTAAAGTTGGTCACTTACTAGTAAAAGTTACCTTACAACATGGATTTTAAATGCAGAAGAAAAAAAAGCAAATTCTGAGGAGAAAGACAAAAATTAGTTGGTCTTCCGCACAAACACTTTTATGCATGCTAATTAACAATTAGATTATGAGCTTGAGATTTCTATGAGGTGATAGTTGATGAGGCCGAAGGCCGAATCAACTATCGCCTCATAGAAATCGAGAGCGAATAATCTAATTGTTTTAGTAGAATTCTTACTCAAGTTTAATTGAAATAACGGTTTCCAACTATTTCCCGACATATTATTAAACTTTGGATTTAAAAAGATCGCCCGGACTGAGTCGTGCACGCGCGCGCATCATTTTTTCAATAATTTCAACTTTTTTAAGTCAAGGAACCGTGATTGTCCTACGTTTAGTCTTCCCAGGATTTTAATTGTCCATTTTCATTGAAATTTTCCTCCAAAACTTTGGCAAAACTAAAAAAACGTCGCCATTTCGTAGACAAGTTCCAGCCACTGCACACTAATGGCTGATAGTGTGCAATGGCTCAGCCAATCAGATTACAGCATTTGCATTAGTGTACTAGTAGAATTCTACTAATTCAAGATAGTGTTCGAGCACACTTCCAACCAACTGGAAGTTCGTCAAAAATACTCCGCCAAGCGTTGTATTTTCAACTCTCTTCTCGGTGTTTGGGACTGTGCTCAGATACGATCTTTCGTGTTTGATATACTACATTTCAATGCATTTTTCAACGTTAGTAGTCTATAATTTTGAACTTTCCAAAAGGCTGTAGAGGACTTGGGCTTTGTGTTGTTGTTTTGCATAAAGAAATGAAACTAC
>JAHPZR010011715.1:7500-35753 GCA_019787425.1 Platygyra sinensis
GCTTTGACTTAAATGGTCATAGATAACATTAAGGCATTCTACACAGGCTAACAATTAGAACCACAGCATAACGGACAGAAACATACTCATGCCCCCATATAACCAGGTTATCTTTGCAGTACCAGTGATATGATTTGATGATTGGACAGCACGAATCAGAAACTCCCGCTTAAAACAGAACCTGTTCTAGTGATTGTACTCTAGAAAATCGTTTTTTTATATATATATTAAGTAAATGATATTTTTGTTTGATTTTACTTACTCCCTATCAACTGCTACAGACGCTGAGGTGCTTGATGATGGTAATCCACGAGATATGGCTCCATCCCGCGCCTGACAAGAGCAGAACAATCGTAAAAACAAAGTTTTCTTTTGAGCCAGCTCCTTAGCCTTCTTCATCACTCCGTATCAAACCATGTCACAATTCAATTCAATTCAATTTCAATTTTTATTTGTTTCCACTTTATATTTAAAAAGTACAGTCAGTCCCTGCCCACAAATAGCAAAGGCTAATCGCGGTGGGCGGAGCAACACACAGTCCATGAAGCCTCAAGTGATCACAGATTACGCAATGTTTTAAATATTCCTAAACCAGTTCACACTGGTTGCTGGAATGCATAGGGCATCTTTTCTTCTGCTGCACTTGCCTGGGGTGGGGGCAGCATACGTGTTTTCAGTACGTTTGTGTTTTCTTGGCCCTCGCCCTTACTAGACAGACCCACTTGTATGTATCAAGAGCTAATCATTACTGCGAATGTTTCAATAAAGGCGGCTTTGCACCTTTTGTCCATAACTCAGTATATTTGTCTAAATTTTTTTTACTCAATCATTGCCTAGTAAAGAGAGGTCAGGCCAGGAAGCAGTGGGCTGCTATAATTAGGGCAGGCGGAAAACGCATAAAGCACTGTTTTATAGATTGGACCAAGTAAGGAAATTTAAGAAACTTGCTAGTATTCTAGCAGGGTCTAACCTGACTTATCTCACTGACAGCATCATCTTCAGCCTTTTCTACTTCATCCAAGAATGTCAGGATACTCCTTAAAAAAGAAAAGAAGTCATATTCTATGAATGGAACATTGAACACGCCAGACAAAGTGCCACAACCCTCAATCTGCAAAAAAAAACGTCTCTGGAAGATTTACACACTGCTAATGGCAACAACAATCTGATTGTAAATATTTATTTGTGATGGCTACTCACAGGATTGAAATACTATAATAATCAAAACAGCATAATTTATTAACTTCAGAGTTGATGTAACTAACTCATTGGTTTGAATACACTTCTGACACAATTTTAATATCGTTAACAACATTTCGTCTCAGTTTTGACTGACTTATTCAAATTTCAGCATCACAATGCTTTTTCTTTAATTTCAGTCAACATGTAGTGTGAATGCATGACAGACAATACCTTAGTTTTTCAGCTGATAGAGCAGCACCTGATTGGCCCTGACTGCAGTAAGAACAAGTCAAGAATTAGAAATGCTATAAGTTAACCAAGAATGTTCATTATGTCAATGAATTCATACACTTTGTCTTGTCCACGAACACAAGACAATGACCCTGGCAAGGGCTGGCCACTCGAACAAAGAACACTTGATACAGATACATTTGTACTAGTGCACTGACCATGAGACCAACAGGCCTCCACTTAACACTTTGTTGTGCACAGTAAATGTCAACACACAGGTTGGAGCCGAACTTTCCAAAATAAACTTAGCCTCTTGAAAGATAATGGTGATTCACTGGGCTTAAGTTCTATAGGGAAACCCCTGCACTCGGGCTTAGGGTGAACTTGATGCTAACATTGCTAATAAACAACTGCCTTGCAAAATGGAGGTTGGGTGCTTGAGACATTCAGGAACTTCCACTAATGGCAGCCAGCTCCTAGATAGAGACTGCTCCCATGGCCAGTAAATCCAGGCAACCCAGTCATGAGCCCCCATGCAGAAAGGAAAAGACAGACACCTCTCCAGGACTTGAAAAAGGTGCTTTCTGGTCACCTAGGTCAAGAAGATTTTCCTGCCAAGCAAGAAAATGTTCATTCTAACTTGCCTGTTGGGCAAGGGACTAGGTAAGTCATCTGCCCAATAAATCATTAAACGGAGCAAACTAATACCCCATTCACACCAACTTAACATGCTTAAGGACGGTGCCTACTAAATACAAAGGTTTTTGCGCCAGGTTAGGACCACGCGGAAAAAGTAGATCTTTGCAAGGGCTATTGGAATCCACAAAGAAAAATAGGGGTAGCCACGCATTTTTTCGAGATAATTAGCCTTGAATCTCAAGAAAATGCTGACATCAGCATTTTCTGAAAAAAGAGGGAAAGGATATTTCCTCACAGATTTCCTTAAAATTCGCCTTTACTGATACAGAGAGGCAAACACATTTTAAAAGATCTTTAAACTATATGCAAATGGTAACATTAATATCAATTTTGGTACGTTTTTAACAACAAAATCGTTGCTAAAGCGCAGTCTTCCTCTGGTTCAGCTAAAATACAGTCTAAATACCTTTTGCTCACAACCAGAAACTAATCACATGTTGAATAGGCTTGCCACTTCCATTTCGCAACGTAAAATGTAGGGGTAACCACGTGTTTTTTAAAGTTATTGATCTTTTTGGAAAACTTTTACGGTGCCCGTTACAGTTTTTCCTGTCACCTCCCCAGTAAGTGAGACATTTGCGTTTTTGCGCGCGCACTACGCCATCTGCAAGTACATGTTCACAGTTAAATTTCAGTAAAATTTTCGAAAGATAAGAGCTAGGTTAGCAGCTGAAAGACGTTAACATTTACTGGTTAGCGATATGCTGCTATTCCGGTGGTCCTAGTTTAAGTACAGGTTCATTAAAATTGATTTGGTTACAGTAGGAAAATTTTGCTTTAGTTTTAGTCGTGTACTTGGTTGCGTAGTTGATGGCGTTAATGTCAACTCCAGCGCGCGCGCGCTTAAATCATGGCTTGCGTGATGCGCAGAAAGTGTGCGCACTAACAAAAGTAGGCACCGTCCTTATTAATTAAACCAAGTTTAGAAAAATGAAAACTACTAAAGAAAATCTGCAACTCAGGCTTTTATGCAGGATTTAGATGAACTTAAACATGTTTTTTAATTTGTGCTGAATTTGAAGTAAAAAATCATCAGTAAGCAGCTTTTATAAAGAAAACAATTTTAAACCGTGTTTAACTAAACGGCTTTTAAACATGTTTAAGCTTTGGTGTGAACAGGGCATTAGACTTGCTCTGTGCAAGCAAAATTTGAGAGTTACTTGTCCCAAGGGCAAGCTGGAATTTATGTTTTTCTCGAGCTCTGCTATCTCACTGATAAAACTGTGGAAAGAGAGGGAGAGGAATGCGAGGAAACAGCCTATGAGAAGAGCCCCCACGTTCAAGAAAATACTCATGAACAGCAAAGAGGGCTACAACACACTTTGGTCTTCCTGGCACACAGGCATTTCAAACCGCTGCTGACTGAAAAGGTAAGACAAGTGCTCCTTGTTTTTAAATCCATTAAACTACATGTACAAGAAGAATTATCTCTGCCAGTCAAGGTGCTAATTAAACAAATAGAACAATAACTATTAATTAATGAAGTTCAGAAAACTAACCTCTCTAATTTGGCTTTGTTCAACTGGTCCAGAGAAGCATAAGAAAGGTAAGGCTGGGAGAGAAATTAAAAAAACAACTCAGAATTGAGATTCCTCCACAGTCATACAAACAGGTTCAACTACGTGTAAGTTCAGCTTTATTGTAAAACTGCAAGCTAAAAATGATTAGAAAAATGAGTGCTGATTGGTTAAAAAGCGTGTTTCTACTAAACAATTAGACTATGAGCTCGAGTTCTATCGCGTGATAGTTGACGACGAGTCAACTATCCTTTAATAGAGAGGGAATAATCTAATTGTTTTAGTATAAATCTACTAGTCGTTCAAAATTTTATCTAAATCCTCTTTAGAGACACCTCGAGAACGCAAAGAAGTGCCGTTATTTTTTAACAAGGGCACACTGCTACGCTACTCACTATCTATCACAGAACAGAACGTGAGTAGCGTAGCCAATCAGAGGACGTCATTCGTGATAGAATGCTTGTAGATTTATACTAAAACTCGATAGAAACATGGTACATGTTTTCTATTTCTTAAGTTGTGAATTTCTTTAATTTCAAGAACCCATTAAGAAACAACCATTCAGTGCAAGTGTATGTCTCAAATTTGCTAAATACATAGTGAGTAATTTAGCTAGAGTGTAGTCCTGTAAATACATGTACACATGTTTACCAACAGGCCAAGCAATTTGGCCATACTAACAGGCTTGCTGTATTAAGGGGTAGGGTCAAATTTCATGACTTGTCTAAATTGAGTGAAGTGTACATATAGCTAAGTGTTAACAGATAAATCACAGTTGCACTTCTAATCAACAGTACTGCTCTTTAATAATCATAAAGAATGCAAGTATAACTTCTTGAGAAATTGAAACTTCAATCTGTACAAAAGGATGGAAAGATTCACATAACTAGTTTGTGTGGCCATTTAAACAGGGTAAAATTATAAGACATTTATAAACACAGATTGGGATTTTAGATTGTGGCTGTTGACCCTACTAACAGGGTGGCTGCATTAACAGGGTTTTCCTATAAAAGAATAATAGACATTCCCTCCCTTCCCCCACCGGACAAAAAGAAGTGTCCAATAACAAGGTGACAGTGTTAATGAGGTAAACTTAAGGCGTGATTCCTCTGTTTTGAGCACAACGAAATCAAATTTACACAGTGAAAACCCATTACCTTGTCTTGATCACCACCTTCAAACAAACATGAGAATCACATAGTTAAAAAAGTGCATGTAAGCACTAATCACCTACATGTCAATACATGTATTCTAATGAAACTGTTATCAGTGGAAACTGATAATGATGCAGATGATATAGAACTCCAATCCTTAATCATTTAGAACTTCAATTGAAAGGATATACTATCCATTGACTACAGCTTATAATACTGTCATCTTAACCTTTACAGGAGTTTCTAGATAAAAAGCAGCCATAATACACTTGTAGATCCTGATCCTGGCCCTGCTTTGTGCAAAATCTTGAGTCTTAATTTCTAACCATTAGAACACTACAATGGATGCTACTCTGATAATACAGGCAAAGCCTATTGCATGAATACATTTTAAGGGCTCATACCCCATCCACCAAACTTAGGTGCACCATTCTCCTCCATGGGCAGCAGACTTGGTGGTTCTTCCTCCAGCTGTTTGAGGGACTCGAGGAGATCATCAAAGGTTGTCTTACTTTCTCCACCAACTTGGGAGCTGAAGAAATCAATTCAAGTAGCTTCAAGATAGCAAACCATCGTGGAAGTACATATATACAAACATTTTGAAAATTATTCCCAGCAGAGCATTTGCTTCCATGTGGGATGGTACACTGTACCTTGTTATTGTTTTATCTGTGTCATCTGTACGATCAGAGAAGAGAGGTCCCGTGGCTTGCTCATCAGCAGCAGAGGCAGCAGAGGCAGCAGCACTCACTTGTGATTCTCGAGATTCCTGAGAGTAAAACGCAGAACATAAGTGCAGGCAGTATTTTACAACAAATTGTTATGGGTTAACACAATCAATTAAAAATGGTTTAAATGTACCAAATGTAAACATAATGCCGTGGTCACACCATTGTACATGGCAACCACTACAATGTAGGCCAATTATATACTGTACTTATAAGTAGGGCTGTATGTACTACAGGAAAGCATCTGCATGTGCAATGGATTTATTGTAACATTGGCACTTGCGGTAGGTGCGAACAGGAGGAGGCAGGTTGTTTATGTACACGTCAGGTGGTTAATTTATCTTCACTGGCTTATTGAGAGTAACTCCTTATGGAAGGTGACAGCTTTACAGGGAGGTGGCCAATTAATGCAGGTGTTACCCATCCATTTGTACAAGGCACATCTTTATTGAAGGTACTCACTCACAGAAAGCTTTAAACAGGAGTTTCATGTGGAAGTAGATTGAAGTGTAACTCACCTGGAATAACTCATCAACCTTCCTTCCAACACTACTGGCTGTCCCTGGTCTTGATGCTGTTTCATTAGAATTTACTGCCTCATTATTTTTCACAGCACTGCTAGATGCACCAACGCCTGTGCTCTTCTTTCCTTTAGGTTTTGGCTTGGTCGCTGTTATGGAGCCCCCTGATTTCTTTTTACTTACTTTTCCACTGGCTTGGAGGAAAACCTACCAAAAACATTTCATGAAATTAATGAAAGGTTGATTCCTACAGTCCTTATATCAGCAATCAACACTACATACATCAGCAGCCTCAAATTGTGACTTAATTATCTTCAATGCTAGCTTTCCATTGATTAAATAAACACTACAGGTTACATGACAGGAATCTCACATCAAGATATGCAATTAGCATGACAAATGAAACATGTAATCTAATATTAACGTTCCACAGACAAGAGCCTGTCAGTAAACAGATGTCTACCCTCACATGCTCAGGTCCTCCTGGACAACAGGAATAACTGAATTCACCTCAGACATGTATAGGTAGCTTCCTTGTGTTACTGATTGACCAATATGGTATAGTTTGAATTTTTACAAGCTAACAATAACCAGTCAGAGACTGTCTTTATACTAATGGAGCTTCATCAACTATGTCTCTGGAAGTAAGTAAAGAGAAGTCTTGAAGCCATAACTGGCTCATAGCTGCTGGAGCTAATCCTGGTTTCTATAGCATGAAGTAGCTAGGAGTATTTCTACTCTGACCCCTGGGGGAGATATTAGTCCATCGCAGGTCACTCCCCTGCAATTTGTTGGGATTTCCCCAACAGTTACCAGTACCATTTACACTCCTGGGTGGAGAGAGGCACTGTGAGAGTTACATGTTTTGCCCAAGAACACAACACAGTGTCCCTGGCCAGGGCTTGAATTCAGGTTGCTCACTCTGGGGACAGGTGCACTAGCCATGAGACCACCACACCTCTCACTAAGTCTCTAAACTTCTCTTATAATGTCAAATTTGACATGTCTCTAGTCCTGAATTAAATCACTTAGAAGCATGTAGAGAGAGACTTCTGTTTATCAAGGCAAGAAAACGAAAAAACTGTTAGTACCAATTCTTCTTCTGCCTTTCTTTGGTTCTCATGTCGTTTCTCCTCTCTCTTCTTCTGTAATTCCTGTATAGCAGCTTGCCTTGCTAGTCTTGCTTTCTCCTCCCGTCTTTTTCTCTTTTCATCTTCCTTTTGATCTTTAAGTTCTTCCTGTGAATCAAACATTAAGTAGGAGTAATGAAAGAGAAAAACATGTGAATAAACTGCACTATGGGCTTCAAAAGTAAGCTACTTTTGAAAACATAATTACATGGAAATTATCAACTTGGAGATGCTAAAGAAAATTCACCCATACAGTGTACTATTGAAGATTTAGTCCTTGATCTGCTGTATTCTCAAGCCTTGCATTGTCCAGAGGACTCACAATACTCACGAATATACATGTACATTGATGACAGGGAACACACTGTTCATGAAATTAGAAAGTCTGAACCCAGAGGCTAGTTCTGTATCCATATTGTCTTGCCTTACAGTCCAACTGGATGTTCTTTCAATACGAGCTCTGCACTGGTGTGGCACAATGTTCCAATATTGACTGAAAATTTTCTCAAACAAACATGCAACTTTCAACTTGAGTTTAGAAAATTTTGCTGTAACATAGCCGAGTTCCCATCAAACAAACAGCAAGTTTGACTTTAGAATGTTGCAGAGAATACTGCCTCCATAAACCATATCATATGGGGCTTGCAAAAAGTGTTGTCCAGGACAAGTACATTTTTTGCCAAGAAGTTGCTTTAATTTCAGTCTTGTGTGCTTGACAGCCAGGGACCCAGACAAGTCATCTGATCTACCAACTAAATCACAATAACTAAGACTTGCCCAGGGCAAACAAAATTTGAGAGCTGCTGTTCCACAGGGCAAGCTGCAATTCAATATTTTTTAGCCCTGATAAACATACCTCTGTTTGCATGTTTGTATAATCGTTGAACATCTCTTTCTCCTTTTCCATTTTCTTGTGACTCAACAATTCTTTGACGGTTTTCTGTCCACTGAGCTGCTTCCTGGTTTTCCATCCACGGAACCAGCGCTGAATGTTCACAGCAGCCTTCTTACGCCTGCTGTCACCCTCATCTTCCAGAAGATCGTCAAGAAATAGCTTAGGTACGTCTTCCCTTCTTGAAGTTGACTTGTCAGGTTTGATTCTAGAGTTTCCTTCAAGCACGTCAAAGTCAGGATCACTTTGATAAAAATTGTTGATAACAGGCTGTGCATTATTATAATCACCTGGAATAAAATCCTCACCAACACGATTGCTTGCCTTGCTGGTACCAGGCCACCAGTCATGTTCCTTGTTCAATTCTGTAGGGGACTGCAGGAACAATGGAGGGACTGGTGCAGGATCAGTAACTGACAGCCACCATTCATCAACCTCCCCAGGTTGTAAGCTATTCTGGGATGATCCTGATGGTCTGTCTGGAAGAGTGCTAGAGCTGGCCTTGGCAGCATTGGTATGTCGCTGAATTTTTGAAAAAAGTAAAATATCTAGTGGCCTGTCAAGGGACAGCAACTGTTCTAATTTCTGCAATATAACAGCGCTCCAAGCTCACTTTTTCAAAAAGTCGCCTTTGGCAACCTTTAACTGTAAAATGGTCACCATCACCCGACTTTCCCCAGAATTTTGGTCACCAAATATTTTTTCCACACCCAATGGCGACCAAAAATGGTCGCAGCTTGGAGCGCTGTATAATGCAACTGACCAGGACGATTTCCACCCTCCATACCCCTCCCCCCTGCCCAAGCCCCTCACCCTGAGTGGTTGGAGTTAGGATCTCCTGACCATCTGGAAGAAACTTTGGGAGATGTAACATCATCTCCAGAAAGCATGAGATATAAATCTACTTGTCAACTTAAGTTTGAACTACTCCGCCAAAAATGTTTTAACCTAATCAAGTTTATTTATTATATGCTCCATCTGTGCCTTGATGATTAACTTACCTGAAAAGTTGTGGCCAGTTTAGGTTTAGCTCTAGCTTTGGCTTGAGACATAATGAGAGGGATATGATCCTCAGAAAACCTGACAAAGACAAAAAGAATTTTGCCTTTGTAAATTGAATCTAACACTTCAATAAAGCTGTTATTATCATATCATTATCATCATCATCATCATCATCATCATCATTATCATTCCTTGCCTGCCTGTAGCAGGCAAGGTTTATAGCATGATCTTGCCTGCTATAAAGGGTTCAATGCTTGCATGCAAGTTCTACATTACATGTAGATATTATTCTCTATAGTTTGAAATATTCAAAAACACTAATCTATTCTCCTGAAAAAAAGAACACAAGCCTCTCTCAAAGGTTACCTTGTTGTTGTAGTCTTTTTAGTGTTTGTAGTCTTTCTTCTTGCACCTGAGCTACTACTGGTTCTTGCACTGTCACTGTCACTCCCAGATACATGAACGTCATTGTACTGTGACCTGACAAAGCCTGCACTTCCACCTAAAGACGTTATTTAAAAAGAAAATTAAAATAGGAATAAAATTATCTTGATATCAATATGTGCCAGGAATTCAAATGCACAGTTCTGTGTTTTAGTGCAAGTTTTCTATTTAATGGAGCCAAAACCAATCAAGGCTGCTGCCTAACAGGAGCCCAGCAGCCTGGGGCACCCAAGAAAGTCCTTTGGGCACCTAAATTTTTGCAGCAGCTCCCAAAACATTACCTGTTGGGCTTCTAACTTTTTGGCTTTTGCCCCTCTGGGCTCTTTGAAATATTGTTAGCCAACAGCCTTGCCAATTATTGTGGAATTGCACACATTTTGGGCATCCTACTGAAGAACAGTTACGAATTTCAGATATTGTTAGAAGCAACATTTATTTGCAGTCTGTCCCCTTCAAATTCTATTTCTTTCTTTTTCTGTACTTGTCATATCTACATGTATTTTGCATTGTTATTGTAATATTTGGTCTACATGCACATGCACAATACATATAGTAATTTATTTCTTCAGTAAGGTGTCAAGGTTGTAGCTGTTTGTGTTTTAGTGACAACTTTTTGTTTATCATTCCATTTAAAGCTTTTCTCATTTGCCTTGTAAGTTTTCTTCATTTAAATGTACTTTTCTTGTTTTCTTGTTAATTTCATGTTAGCACCCTTTTCATGTTCATTCTTGTATGTTATGTAATTTGGTGTTCATTCCTTTAAGTGTAATTTTGTTTATATTACCATTCTGAAAAAATTTGGGGCGATGTAGCAGCTCTCGTAAGGTCTCACATGAATGGCTTGCTACCCTTCGAGAGTACAATAGAACAAACAACAGAAACAATGCGCCCTAGCCCTAAAACAATAACAGCTACTACGACGACGACAAATAGAATTACAAGCTTACGAGAGCTGCTACACTACCGAAAATTTGATGTGACAAGACAATTAATAGAATGAATTTTGCTATTGTCATTGGCAAGGTTTAAGCTCATACGTTTTACACTAAGATTGTGTGCATGCTAATGTACTACTATGTGCATTCCTGGCCAGATTTGAGTAACTTATTCAGGGCTGTCATTCAGTTTTTATTCACCGGTAGTCTTGATCTTCACACCCATAGAAAACTTGTTCACTTACTTTATTGATGAATTGTATCAACTATAAGCAGGACTGTCATTAAGGGTGGTAACCTGTAACACCTGTTATGGCTGAGTATGCTTGATTTTCTCATGATGCTGCAAGTGCTGCCAGTTCACTTGTAACATGAAAGGTCCATCAAGCATTCTCAGCCATAACATGTGTTATGGGTTACGGCCCTTATTGACAGCCCTGTTATTCTACCAAAAACCACCAGGAATGCCTGGCCTGTAGTCTGTGCAAACAAAATTAATTCTATGGTACAACTAATTATTGTAACAAAGAAAACAGTCAGACATTGACAATGAAAACCAATCACAGCACAGATGGTAATAACAAAATCTAAGATTTGTGACTTGATGAAGCAAAATTTTGTGAAAAGAAAAACAATATTAGAACCTTGTTCTCCTGTTCTACACTGTGGTTAGTATTCACTGTATTCACTGTCTAAGCAGCTTCAGTTCTAGAGGTTACAGATTATAAATCCACAGATACAGTCAGTCATTCATTAACTTACTCCTTTTATGTTGTCCAGATTTTTGAGGGACTTTACTTGTTCCAGTGACTGACAGAAAGTCACTCACATCCGAATCCTAACAATCAAGGACATAGAATTTAACCCCAAAAATATGTGCGATGATCGCTTAAAAATTATGTCCCTGTAATTTGATAGAAAGGCAGAACTAGCATGTAAAGAGGATTTAAATTTTGATGATCAAAGTGAACATGTGTTTTCTTTTTTTGGTGGGGAATGTTCTGAAAGAAATAGAAAACATGATCTCTGTGTCTCTGTCGAGTTATAGAAACACTTGTGAAAGTTCAGGAGAACTCAAAAAACCTGTAGCAAAAACTCCTTCGTCAACTTGTGTTCCCACAGCATTTCTTGTTCTCTCAAACTTCCACTTGTGTTTCTATCAAACAATTAGATTATGAGCTTAAGATTTCTATTGCGTGATGGTTGACAAGGGTGCAGCTGAAAGTCATCCATCATGCATAAAATCGAGAGTGAATAATCTAATTGTTTAAGTATAAATAGAGTTGTTCTCCAAAACTTTATCTAACTCATCTTCACAGATTCTTTGAACATGCAAAGAAATGGACACAATTCAGCAACAAGCGCACACTACTAGCATTAAGGTGATTCCTGAGTAAAAGAACCCACCATAGATTTCCGATGAAACTTGGTATGGTGTCATTACAGTACAAGGAGATGTTAAAAATGTTATAAAAAGAGGGGAGCACTGTGCTTGTTTTCATGCCATGACGCTGACAAATATGGTTATTTAGGTGACTTTTGGTTATCTCAATGTGCAACAAATAAGCTCGATTATTTTTCAATGCGAAGTGTTATATCACACAGAGTTTTACTTTGTTTGATTGCTTTATTCATCTACGTCCCAGAAAAAAAGGCTTCAAATACCCTGCATTATTAATTAATATTTTTATCCTTTAAAGGAAAGTTAACAAAATTTGGACTTGCTCTATGGGCCGGTTACATCTCTAACCTGTAGCATTTATTTCATCTGCCAAAAAAGTAGCCATTGATTTCTACCAAATTTTTTCTCAGTTATTTGCGGATATTCTTCTCATTGAATTTACAAAATAAAAAGTGGGAGTCACCATGCTCGTTTAAGAGAAAAGGAGCTTTTTTCCCACTTTCAAGCTTAGTTTGAGGGAAATCTCTTATGTTTTGTACCTGTGCGTGGCTCATGCGCGCGCGCTGATGACGCAAAAATCGTGCGCAGTAGGAATGCGCAATGCAAAACTCTGGAATCACCTTATGCCAATCAGAGAGTGGCATTTGTAATAGAATGCTAGACAAGTATATTATTTTATACTAAAACTTGACAGACACACTGTATATGGTTTTCTGTTTCTTTAATATTATCAGTAAATTTCTTAACTCTAGGGCTGAAATGCTGGCACAAGAGTCATTCTTAACAATTTTGTCAAATTGAATTCGTTCAATATTGTCAAGCAACTGTCCACAGACACTACTAGAACAGTGAGGTTTGATTGCTCTCATATTTAATTTAGGATGCTCTCTAGTCAAGTCTCGACTACAATCTTGAATCTTCCACATGTCCGTTGTGATATACAGTGTGCTGAGCAATAACCTGATTACATTGATGCTTTGATTAGATATGAAAAATATTCATTCCAAATAAAAAATAAACCAGATATTGAACACTTTAAGTAAGGGAGAAGTTGAACACATGGGCTATGTATCACATCTGCATATGATATTGGCTTCAATATGAAAGAAAAACTTATAGATGAAGATTAACATTAATTTACCTTGAGCAGATCAGAATTATAGTGTTTTCTAATGTACATTTCAAAGTCTGACTTGACCTGGTTCTTTAAGAGTTTTAATTAATTTTTCCAATTTACTGAAACACATAATCTTAAAGTAGTCTTTACTTTCGATCATAAGCTCAATATCGCACTCTAAATGTTCAATATCTTCTAGTGATGTGGACACAGCACATATAAGGCTAAATACAATAAGCTTAAATGATAAAATTAATTTACACTACTGACAAATTAACAACTTACCAAACTGCCGTAGATCGCGCTGAATATTTGCTTCCATCTGCAGAGCTTGGCCTGTTTACCTTTGCTGAGGTCAGGCCTCTTTGCGACAAGTGTTCAGACGAGCCAGAAGTGAGCGATCCTCGTTCGAACTTCTTATTTTTAGCAGACATTTTTTAGTCCTTTACTCAACCAGTAAAATATTCTAATAAACCAGAGGCTTCAACAAACATATTCTTCATTGCACAGCGTTATTGCGTGATTCTAGAAATGAACTGGAAGAATCAAAAAATAACCCACTGGGTCACACAACAATTTTCTGTTGTTGACAACAAAGTTTGGCGCTTTACGACGCCATTACGGGTTTGATAAGTATTGGGTGGCTACCAAGCATTCTCTTCCCTGCTTGGCCTTATGGGATCATTTAAAACCCAAATGGCAATGACGTCAATGAAGGGACAAAAGACAAACAAACGTTTTAATCGAGTAACACTGTTTTCATAACATTTCCTCCGGTAGATCTAAATTTTCTAGCAAAGTTCTTCCCAGTCTACAGTAAGAAACGTAACTTTCTCCTTACCGGGACACTTTGAAGAGAAATATCATCACCAAATTGCGACAATTCCAACATACATGTAGAAATACACGGTCTACTGGAAGAAATTGCAAACGAGCTAACAAAATGTGCCGGAAAATGTCAGTAAAAAACACTCCCAGTCTACAGTCTCCTCCTGCACTGACACTCTTTAATTGAATTTGCTACCCAGTTTAAACTCGTTGCTGTAATAACCACTTTTTGTGCAAAAGTAGCTCGAATGGACTCGATGAGCTCGAACAAACAAGATGTGATGGAATTAAATTTCACACGTGTCTTTCAACAAATACGGTCAAGTTCGTTATTTGAGTATTAAACCATAAATTCCCAGCAATGATGCAACCCAAGAAATCCTATATCCTTTTCACACAAGCACTAGTTCAATAGCTGCGCCGTCTGTGAATCGGAAAACAATCCTGTGGTGTTGCAGACAGTGGGTGCTAACGTGCAGACAAAACAGGCACGAATGAGAATGAGGAATCTGTACGTAGGAAAACAATTTATTGAAGTTAGTTCTTTCTATCACTATTATAGTCGGGGAGTCAGCAAGGCAATTTTGTTTTAATTGTCGGTGACTGGCTTACAATAGATTACTATGTAATTCATAGCCATTTTAGGATATGACCTTATTTTACTTTTGTATAACGGTATGAGGCAAGGAATCACCTGATGTCTTGAATGCTTCTATTGTACGAATCAGGTTTTTGAAAAAGTGGATTTGTCAGAGCGGCAGCACATGACTAGCCACTGTTTGAAGGAATGAGGGTCCGTCAGATGGACCGTGACTGTTAGACCGTGACTGTTAGACCGTGACTGTTAGACCTTGGCTGTAGAATCGATGTAGAAACTACAAGTTACACTCTTTTTTGCAGCAACGTCTAATTTTGGGGTTGGGGCTGAATGTCTTTATTCTCTTTTGCGATTTGAGGCAGAAAAATAGGAACTGCTGGTTATTACAAACCGAGCTGAGTGCCATGCAATAAAAAAACCATTGTTAATGTTATTTGGGTTAATTCACATTTTTTGTTACCTTCAATTTATGTTTGTCATTTATTACATATATAGATTAGTAAAATAAAGCCTGAGCCTCTCAGCCTGAGGAATGTTCTTAATACGGTCTGAAAATTTAGTCAGTCTCCGCCTCAACGTTCTTATAATAAAGGTTCTCATAAAAAAGACTAGTGTATACGGCGAGTTTGCGGCACTGGCATTTATAACATAAATAATTATTGCATCTGTACTATTTAGCAGAGTTTTGAGCGCAGAATTTCAGAATTTCAGAATTTCAGAATTTCACAGTCTGTTACACGCAAAGTATTATACTCGATTGCAATGGTGTGACTCTCATACAGTCATTGAAGGGGAATCCGTATCTGTTTTTATGCAATCGGTCGACCGTCAGCATGGTCAGTGCCCTACAAGTTTGAAATTCAACTTCCGCTTTCGCCACAGGGGGAACGTACGCTCGCAGAATTCTCGCGCTCGTAAACACGATTTCACACCTCGAAACTAAATATAGAAATTGAAAACCAATCTGACGTTTTTCTACAATAAATAATAACCTTCGTGACAGAAACTGTATACCTCGGGTCAATGAAACGTGTCTTAACAGTTGTTCTAAATCATCGAGTTACAGGATAGAACACAATGCAGTAAAATTGACGGATATCTTTTTTAAAATGGAGTATATCAATTTATTACAATTTATTCCAACGTAGTATAGCCAACTATTTATATTTACAAACTGTTACAAAAATGCTTTTAAACCCGATTTACGTATTGGCAATACCTATCATACGGGTATAATTAACATAGACTTAACAACGTAATTGCGTGTCAGGGGTTGAAAACATCGAGTCTAAAAAAAATTGAAAAAAAAAGAGCGTTGTTTTTTTCGACCTTTGATTCAAATCTGGGGATTAACAGCTAAAAACCAATCAATTCCTGAAGACGTGCTTGCATTTGAGTACATCAAAACCGCAAAAGATGTAAATAAACGACTTATTGATCAGGCCACGTTGGCGTTGCGTGACGCCAATTTACCAAAATAACTTTTGATGTAATCTATATTTTGATTTTTTCACACCTTTACATGGCATCCTCTCGAAGCAGCAGATCGAGAGATGAATGTTGAAAAACTGATATGAATGCCGATCTTAAAGCCACAAGTGAAGCATATTTTGTTGGTCGCTGATACGAGCGACTCACGTAAATGAATCCTGGGTGAAATGGCGCGTAACATCTTTTGCGTAGCCGTGATAGCTACGGTAAAACTACGGGATTTGTTTATCTGGGTTCTGCCTCAGCTGATTTGGTCGACAAAGGAAACACAACACCTTCCCTTGGGGCAAATGTCGGTCTCTCATTGATATTGATGAAATGAGTGATTCGGCAGAATTAAAAAACATGTTGTCAGCTCAATATAACTTTATTTTGAATACACACGTCGTAAACAAAGTACAGCTGCTTCTCCTCTGATCTGATGCTCGGTTTAAAATTAAAGTCGCTAAACAAATTGCCACTTCAGGATTACGACGATGCAAAAAAAACACAAATCCTGATAGACTACCAGTCGAGAACGGAATTCAAAACGCGATTAGGGCAGAAAAAGCAAATGTCAACCTTTGATATCTGTCATAGATTCCATAGCTCGCTTGTTGAATGGAAATCGAGTGATTGCTTTCGTTACGCAACACGCCTCTATCGTCTTTTTCGAGTAAACAGACGTGTGTGTGGCTTTCGATAATGATTCCTTGAAATCACAACAACGCCGCGTTTCAAAGCTGTTCTGGGAAAACTCCAGCATATTTTTGTCACTGCGCTAAATTACGCATATATGCCAAAACGCCTCGCATTGTTCTCAATAAGAAGTGTTGGGTATCAAGGAAATTGTCAACTATATGCCGCCACGTGATTGGTGAATGAGTGAAATCCGGCTTGCAGGGGGCGTGCGGTGGACCAATTAGCATGCAAGATCATTGTTTCTGTACAGAACTCAACATCGCAGACAACTTGAATTGAAAGCAATTTTAGCTTTGCACGTTTCCGCCTCACTTGCTAATGGCACGAAGAGTCGCTTTACTGTGTTCGAAACTATGCCTACGAGAATTTTGCCGCCCGACAGGACCGATGTTTTCGCTTGTTAACAAATAGACATGGACAGATCGCAGGAAAAATCGGCCCTTTTGTCGACAAAAGTACACAGTTTGGAAGCGAAGACGGCAAACCCTCGGCAACTTTTCGCCCATGAGGCTGTAACAACAAACCCGATCTTTCGACAACTCAAGGTTTTTCCTTCGCAAGCGACGCTGGAAAATGGCTCTATTCCTGCAGGTTTTTCCTCGTCAGAAGTAGCAATTGGGAGAAATTCAGAACAGTTTATTTCTCCGTTACAAGCGCAATACTATCCGCCAACGGTGCCCAGTGCAGGTAAGTCCGCGCAGTTTTCTTCCCTTGTTCAATTATTTATTGTGCGAGTTCGTGCAAAATCGTAGACAGACAACGGCTTGTATGATTTTTTTTGTCAAGTAACACGTGGGACGTAAAACTGCTCTTTGTCGTAGCGCATTTCTGTAATATTTCGTGCTTACTCGAAGGGGCGAAGTTTGGGATTACTGCCGCGACTGCACATACGTAATCGTCACTCTGAAACGTTGTGCCACGGTTTGCTGGTTCGCCTGATATTAGCTAACTTGCGAAGGAAGCGCAAATAACAGACCGAAAATTGATATTTTTGAATTTCTGCGCCTGTGGATTGTACAGAGTTTGTTAGGAACTTGCATCTTCGCGGCGGTCTGTGTGCCCTAGCTTGTCGCAAAACGAAACGATCGTGTATCGTGTAATGAGGTGGAATCTGGACTCAGACAATCTCTATTCGATCATGTTACGTACCACATAGCTAATAGGACCAAAAGCTATCTCGTCCTCGTGAGTTCTACGTGACTAAATGCAATCTCAAGTTAGATCGATTGAAACAACTGTTTTACTAGAACTGGAGTGAAGTGTTGGAATTCCCTGTGTTGCAGCGGAACGGGAAATTTTTATTTTGGTGGATTTGGAAAACGTGAAATCGTTTAAGGGTGATTCCTTTTAGTAGGTAGTAGGACAGACAATAAATGCCAAGTCATGCTTTGAAAGAGCCCTTCACTCGCACAAGTGATTGTAGGACCATGTTACAACGCTGCACTCAGTGTTATTGATAACTTTCTTGTGGATCACGCGAAAACAAGCTCTGTCTGTATTTGTGGCACAGAGGTCTTGTCGAGTATTTTAAGTGATATTCATCACGGCACACGGATATCTCTCTCCATGTGAGTCGTTACCGTCATTGGGGGTTTTTATCGTTTTCTTCTTTGCAAAGCGTAGGCGAGAAGCAAAACTACACGAGAAAAACTGCAACAGCATGACTTCAACAAGAGCGCGAACGCTTCAAATTGAGAAGTCGTTACTCCTCTTTCCGATGCGGTGGTCAGTGCGTTCTTTGTAAATTCACTTCCTCAAGGCGTCGTCCACATCGAGTTGAAACTGTCGCGGAAAGCAACGTAGATGTTGAATCGGCATGTCAAAGTGTAGGAAAATGCTTACAGACCACGGGAAAATTATTAATACGTTAATTTTGCGCACGAAATGCAATCTAGCGCTTTTTGAGCGATTTGCCTTCCCGCGAAGTCGTCAAGTCGCCAACACGCGATCTCGCAATATTTGCGCCACATTGGACGTTCTATATTCTCTGTCTCATATTTTGGTATTTTCGTTATTGTGTTTGTCCCAAAACTCCCAGTTTAGTTGCTTTGTTTTTATTTTGATTGCTATTTTTGCTAAGATTGTGTTTTTAAGCGCTAGGCTTTTAATGGGTCTGATTTCTAGTCGGTTGCCGCTCATATTTTTGTCCGTGATCCGTTCGTGTGTGCTCGCTGAAAATAGTGTGCCTTCGTTTACTTCAAAGAAATCTGTGTGTTTCTTTATCGCTTTCAAGCGGTAAAATGAACAACTATTTGTAAATTACATTTCGCGGCTCAGAATTCGCAGGCGAGTCAAGAACGTCCTTTTCAAATGGAATCCGTGTTCTCTTATCATGTTCAATTTCTACTCCACCAACCTCACAATGGTTATTTAAACGGCCCCTTTATTTCTTCTCCGTTATTCTTACACTGTAAACCTTTGAAACTCTTCGATTTCATTGTTTAACTTTGACGGAAAAATATCGCTGAAGGGAAAATATTCACTGTTTAGTGCAAAAAAAACTGGAGAAACCGCAACCGAATGGAGGCTGGTCGAATGCAGAATGCATTTAATACCCGTTGATCTCGAAACGAGAGACAGTGGTAACCTTCTGGGCGCTCGCGCGACCCCAGGTCGATCTCTACTTCGAATCTGTGTTCGAAGAACCTTTTCTTCTAAGCAGTTTAAAATACGATACTTAATTCACACAGAAATTGATTCGGGCGTCAAAAAATATCGAAACTGGAAGTCTACTTTCACCCTCGTAATAGTTTGATAATAGTTTGTTTGATGTCCTTTATCGACTTGGAAACAGAGTTTTCTTGGAATCCTAACCTCGAAGGGCTAAGGATTTTTGCAGTGAGCAGAAATTTTCAGTGTTGTTACTACATGCCTTGCGTCGCGTGGTCAAATGATTTGAGTCTTGGTAATTGAAAACCCAGGCATTTTCAATTTACTTATATAACCATAACAAATACCAGACGATATAATGTTGACATCCGGCCGAATTCATTTGCGTCAGTGAAACCGGTGTCGAAAAAAATTATCTGGAGTTGTCGCGAGAATTTGATATAAATTTTGACTTCTGCGCCAAACATGTTTTTGTGTAACGCACGGTTGAGGGATGGTGAACTCACATATTAACCCGAGTCCCTCGTAATATTGAACAGAGTCCATTGTTTCATGGTAATTTACATCTGATCCGCACGCATGCTTGAGCAGAACGAGCATTGTCACTATGTTTAAAATATAAATAGAATGTACTCTTATTGGAATGCAAATTTGAGCCACAAACTATCTCTTCGTGGTCTTTAATATTTAGATATCACGTTTGTCATTGTTTTGACTTTTTTATGTAAAAATATATTTTTTTCCCTTTTACGACACGTTATTACCAAAGTACTAGAATCAATTTTCGCGTACAGTTAATAAAGACGTTTGTAGGTGTTTCAAACCACGACAACTAACTCGACTAACAATTCGCTGATGAAGCGATACTGAAAAGCGCTAAAGCCGAATTGGTGCGTTACGTCATTAATGATAGCGTCGTATGTTAGATTTCTCGTCTTCTGTTTTTTCCGGGTTTGCTTTCCTTTCTTTACTTTCACGTGCAGCAATCTACGTAGCTCTTGTCTTTGCGGGTTCGCAAAGTGTTGTATCACTTTAATGGTTTGGCAGTGAAGATACACTCGCGTACTCGCGACCTGCGACCAAAGATTTTTTCACGGTTTCATAAACCGCGATAAGGTAACGGAATGAGCTTCCTTCAGTTTCATAGTTTTAACAATGTTTTGTTCCTTTTAGCACGCTCGGAAACAGAGCTACTTCAGCATGTGAAGAGCTTTTGAAAGAAAAAAAGCGAAACATAAATCGACATCTTCTAGCTGTTTGGTTCTCAACGAACGAAAGCGAAAAGCACATGTTGGAGTCCGTATTCCTTTACTTAACGCAGCAATTGTTATGAAAATATTTCGTTGATTTGTGACTAAGGCACTTATTTATTCAGTCAAGACAGATAGAGCTTTGCTAAACACACTACTGCAGTCGCCTTGTGTAGTCTGTGCATGAAATGATTGGACTTTTTTCTAGACATAATCGAGTACTGACGCAAAAGATAGTTGCATATTACAGTGAATACATTGATTAAATGTTTCCCAATTTTTTTTTTCGCTTTCCTGCTGTATACCTTTTCGTCAAATCGAGATATTTGTTAATCCGACGGTCAAAGCCCTGTAACGCTCGGGTGAAAAAGGTTACAGTAGAATAATCGCACGCGAACTTTTAAATCGGTAAAAAGGATTAAAAAAATTTAATCTGTATTTGCAAAGAATACGATGATTGAGAAATATCGGCCTAGTTGCTTATTTGAAAGGGAAAAATTGTAATAAACTTTGTGTAATGAATCTCAGGCTTTAACCGTTCACGTGTTTGATGATGTCCATTTAAAAAGCCTATAACGCGAGTTTGAATTGCTTTCCAAAAAAAATGTCTCTCAAGACTTTTTCAGGCCCACCACGTCTAATTTTTACGAGTAAACGTTTAATGAAAAACAGTGTCATGCAGAAATAAAAAATTGCTATTATAAACGTTGGTTGCTGTGAGATTCAGGTTTTAATCAGGTACGTTAATTAAAGCCCTATTTTAGACAGACTCGAGAGCTGCAAGTTTCTGGTTGTTACAGTTAAAATTTTGAACAAATCTGCATTAAATTATTTTTTTAAAGTTGTTTTATTTTGATCTTAAGTAAAGAACCTAGCTGAAAGAGATGTATTTTTTTTCAGTTTTCGCAAGACACCTAGCCAAACATCATCTCTGCTGTTTAATATATTTCGTTTTCATTGTAGCCGTCATGGAATCATAATAGAGACAACAAAAATGGACACATGTTATGTAACTTTTTGCCTACCAAAACGTAGAAAACGTTTCTAATAAAAACTGCCGTGGAAGTCACTAAAACCTTGATGAAGATAGCAAAGAACAAAAGTTTTAAAAAAGAACCTCCCTCTCAAAGTACAGAAAACACGAAAAATGTTAAATATGGCTTATTTATGTATATGAGTTGTGTATTTGACGTGTCAAGCTCGCGCACGTATTAAAGCATTAGCGCTCTTGGCCCCTGTATAAAACTCCGAGTTCTACGTTTTCCGAGGTGTTAATCGAAAGGAAAACATTTTACCTGGTCTTTGGCGGCTGTTATAATCTATTGACAACAAACTACAGGTACCATGTCGCCAATTGGAATGGAAATGTTTTCGAAACACATGCAAAATTGCTACAGCTTCTGAGCTATTTCTCTGGCACTGTGCATTTCATCAGCTGGGAGATTTTTCATGTCTGTGTATGTCCGAGAACAGGGTCACGGATATTGCATGGCTGCCGAAATTGTTGAACGGCTAACGTTGTTTACAATCCACAATAGAGTGAAGAGTGGCGCTGCGACCGATTTGAATAAAAGAAGAGATTTACATAATAATTATCAAACAAGTATAGTGTTCCCCCGCTTGCAGTCAGTTCTCTATTTACTCGGCCCACACTCTTTTATGTGTGTGTCGTTCAAAAGACAAGAAAAATCTTTGTCCTTGTTATTGAAAAACATGTGTCTTCGGGGATGTGCTTGAAAGTCCTAACGAAACCGGTGATGTGTGCATTTTGGCCAAACTGAAACATTTTACGAGGCATTATCGACGGAAAGTGAAGGTCGCTATGGCCGGATTCGACGGTCTTTAATAACGTCGAAAGTTAGGTACGTTTCTCTCTTTTGTAATGGCTTATTTCAAACCGAAATCCGTGTTTTGAAACGGTCTTGTTTTTGTTTGAGAGACGCCGTCTTTGAAACGGAAATTTGCCGTGTTTATACTTTGTTCTCAAAATAGAAGTTGCTTTTGGGCACGAAAGCTGCTGCCTTTGGCCTGTCTTTCACAGTAAGTTGGATTTCTGTCTTGTTAAAAGTTACTATAAGCTGTTATGTCAGTCACGTCTATTCCGTGCTGAATGCACTGCGAATAAGCGAAACAGTGACTAAAACGTCGAACAAACATTCGATGTACGTCAGGACCAGACGCCGTATATACGGTATATTTTACTGATTCTGTTTGCGACAGCTGATAATAATTCTGGTAGCTTCGATCAAGCCCGCGGATTTTTCAGCAAATTTGACTCGTCTGTTGATTTTTTAGTCCTCATATTTCGTACAAAAAACCTTCAGTTTTCGATATTAGTTAATCCGCATTTCTTCTCAGTATTTCTACTGTTTTTAAGGCGTTCGATATTGATAACTTAAGCTGATCGATCTCGGAATTGAACCTACAAATACAGCAATGAGAAATTTCGCTCATTTTTTTTTGTTACAATTTCTCGAATTCATAAGCTCAAGAACGTTATATTGCCCCTGATATATTTGTCAAAACCTGCTAGGGACGACATATATATGTATAGCTGACATATGTCGTGTCGATATGGTAGCCTAGGCTATGATATTTTTAGACGTGTATTCAGTGCAAATGTTCAATGAATAATTGTATCATTACAACTCTATATTTTTTTCTGTTTTGCAGCCTTTACTTTCTTTATTTTCAATTCTTGCTTGAGGTTATTGTGCTTTGGTCGACGGTTGTGCGAATGTCGATAAAAATATCGCACAATTTAGCTTACGTAACTGTTATTCAACGTAGTTTAGACTCGTCGAAGGCGTCGTTAACCAGGAAGCACGAAAAGCTATTTTTCTTCGAGTAGAAAGCAGCTTTGTGTTCGCTTTGCCCTCAGAATGCAATGGGTCACGTAACACGGAGGCGGAATTGTTAATTTTCATCACACGCCGTTTCGTTGCAGTTTTGACGAGCAATTGATTGAATTCGGTCTTTGAGTACACAAAGCTAAAGCGAAACGCTGAACAACCGTGAATTGCCTCAAGGCGGAGACGAAAAAGATTCAGGGAGACCAAAACAGGAGAGGAAAAAAGAAAACACGACGATGTATTTGTGTTGTGCACTATTTGTTTAAACGCAGTCACTGCTTTTGAATAGTGAAGACGCTTTTAACTCTTTAAGAGCCTCGCCGTCTAAACACCCGGTTTCCCCGTCGATAAATTCTTGAAATGATAAACAGGATAAACGGGGTATATATTTAAAACCGCTTGATTTAAATTGACTATATCAGTACAGTGCTATAAGCGTCGGACTGACTTGTTACGCCTGTTTGCGTGTGTTGCCAAAACAAAGTTGCCAAAAACTCATTGTTTAGTTGGATGAGACGATTAAATTTTGTGATCCTGAAATTTTGTTGATAACGATGAAAAATTACCAGAGTTAATGACGAACCAGAAATCATTTATTCATTCTTAAAACTGAGCGAACATCTTAATTGCTCAATAATCCTTCAATTCCGGTTTTTGCAAACGGAAGCTGGGGGAAAAACATCAGTTTATAGTGAAGCCGCTCGAAAATAAATCGTTATTTCTTTATAGGAAATGGGCGATTTTTTCTACTCATTGCGACTGCCTGGAAAAAAAACAAAAATTGTGTCCACCAAAATTGATTATAAACGATTTAATTCGGTTTAATTTAAGATGAAAGAAGTATTATTTCAGTTCCGTAAAAGCATAATTTTCATATTGCAGAATTAGATCAATATTGTGCAGTTTTATATCTTATTTCACGGCGTTCCAACAGTTTTTTCATTTCATCGTTACCTAGGCCTTTTATTTCAGGCATGTTATATACCTCTATTTCGAATACATTAAAAACTCAGTTGTTTTAGTTCGAAGAATTTTGTTTTAACTCGAAATTCTTATCTTTGCTTTACGACATTTCAAGTAACACATCCGTAAAACACAATTAGATTCACATCACGCCTTTTTTGGTTACATTTTATTAATTTTCCAAGTACTTAATTTTTCAATTGCTTGTGCTCTAAAAATCTCCTCCTTGTTCAATTTCAATTGCTTTCACAGTACAATATCAGTTGCAAAGGACAGCTTCAAGAAATTATTCTTTGTTCAAAAATAAAATAACGGAGGTTCTTGAAACAATTTCGCCAATCAACTTTGCTACGTGCCTCCGTATGAAAGTCATTGTACCCCTTGTCTTGCGATTTTGTTAAGGTTCAAACATTATGTCACTGTCGGTGTTATTTATTACACTAACGTGTTCTTCTTGTAATGTGACAAGTCAGCGCAAGGGTGGTACGAATAGTTTTTTTTTCGGTTTAGCGTGTGTTCCGGACTAATTCTTGCTCAATTATTATCATGTCAATCAACTTTGTAACGTTTCCGTGCAAGTGCCATTTGAATTCTGAAACTTTTTTGTTTCATTTTACAATAGCCTTGTAATTAATGCTTTGAGTTTCGACACGAGAAGCACTTTTTCCTCTTTCTCCGCTCCCTGAATAGTAGAAATGTTAAGTGGATACACTAAAAGAGATTTAATAACAAATTAATAGACTGATTTATTCACTCGGGTTACTTTTCCAACGGTTTGCGTTAAAAGGATCATTTTCTCGGAAGAGTGGCGGCAATGGCTGTAGTAATATCTAGATCTACGCGTTAGCTATAAATTGCTCTGGTTGGTCGAAAGTTGAATAACGTCAGAGTTAACAGTAGTTAGTTAAATGCAGTCGACTTAACGATCACAAAGCGTCAATAATGCTAACTGAAGTTAGTTCTGATTAGGCTTTGCATGGGATTAGACTTAAAATACCGTATTCCGCGTACATATAGCTCATCACGGACAGAGATAATTATGCAAACATGGCTGGCCGTTATGAAAGACTGCCAGCCTATCGTTCTTGTTTCATATCTTCGTGCTGTAAAACGTCGTCGAAAATAATGAATTATCGCCAGATATTTAGAGGGTGTTACTAAAAATACACGTGATGTCTTCGCATGATGCAATGTATTGTTTTGTTTCGTTTTTTCATCCCGTTATTCAAGGCCTAATACAGTTTTTAATATTCCTTGATTATGTTTATCCCGCACGTGCTAGACTACGTTCTGATTAGATTTTCGTTTGCAAACTAAGACAACCCATGCGTCTAGCTAAGGCATAAGTGTGACTTACTTTGTATATTGTTTCAGATAGCAATTTACTTTATTACCCTATTATAGTTATGGATCATCGAAGCATGAATTTCCTCACTATATAGCTAAGCTAGAGTACTTGTTAGAGTGAATAGAGAAGTGGTCACACTATCGAAATGGCCAAGTTAAGTAGATGACGATTGCTTGAGGCGCAATTTCCAGGCGTGCACCATTGCATGAAGATGATTACGACTGTGTTTATGTTTTGCAATGTTTAGGCGAAGCAGACGTCGTTGCGACTTCATTTGCGTAAAAAAAGAAGTTATCAAGATCTGCTAACAATCTAAGTTCTCGTTGTTTGAATCTTCTTCGTGAAAGAGACGCGAATCTTAGAATAGTCTAGACGACTGTCTTGTGGAATTACATCATGGATGTAGAAAATGTAGAAAATGCGATGTTCATGCAGGTAGATCAGTTTAATATTTTGTTTTGATTTTGTGGTTTTGAAAACAGTTTGGTAAAATGAATATTCAGGCCGTTTGTATTCAGGTCTCCATACTTGATCCGTGAACTCAGCTCATTGTTGCTCTGTTGCGTAATTTTTCTTTTGGTAACCGATTTATTTTACAGTTTGACTTTAACTATAAAGGATTCGTCACCAAACTAAACAAGGAACATTGTTATTGCAAGCATATTTCCTTGGCGACGTAAGAGGTAATAATTAGCAGTATCAACCCGTTGATATTAATAGTGAAGGTTTGTGAACTAGACCTAAACAGGAAACAAAACATTTCACTCAATAAAAAGGTCAAAATTCTAGTTTATGAAAAGGAGACTTTGCATAGCAGGTAAAAAAATCTCGTGTCTGCTCCATGATCATCTTGTTGGTATTTCGCACAATATGTAAGCTATGCTTATGTTAAGCTACTTTGATCACGCGATGTCAGGCCATTTCGCATGCAAAATGATCTTAAAATAAGAATGACAACCTCTTATATAGGGTTATGATATGAGATTACACAAGGATAAAAAACAGAATAGATAATTACACTGATAACGTGAAAAAGATCGATCTGCCCTTGCCAAAACTGCGCAGCGTTAAAACCGATTATAACGATCAAACTTCTGCTGGCATTAAACCGCATGCCAAATAAATATTCGAGCAGTCTGGATGTGGTCGTTGTATGCGGCATGTGCAAATGTTCAGAAGTCCTATTTGTTTGTTTCTGAACTGAAATTTCATAATCGAGTATTTCATTTGCGGTATTAACTTTTAATGACTGAGGCAGTTGAATATTTTACTCTTGTTTACTGTGTAATAGCATCTCGTCTTAAAGAAAAACTTTCGCTTTATGCTCGATCGTGCGAGTTCTTTTTTTTCAGGCTCAGCGTGTTATGTTAATTGAAAGGAATTTCTGTGGTTTTCCGCCCACCTCCAAAAAAAATTGAATTCTTATTGTATCCATATTCTTTTAGCATAACTGAATCTACCAGTGTTCTATTACGAATGCCGGTCTCTTACTGGCTACGGCGGCCTGACAGTGTGCAGTTGTGAAATAATGGCAGTTGCTTCCTTACGTTTTCGAAGTGTCAGTGAAGGGGATTTATATTAGGTTTCGAACGGCTATAGTACATTTATACTAAAAGACAACTAGATTACTCGCTTTTGGTTTCTATTTGTTATAGATTACTCGGTCACGCGTCAGAAATCTCGAGCTGATAATCTAATTGTTAAATGTGAACGACTTACGAGAGAAAAACAGCTGACTCGTGTTAATAATATCGTAGTGTGTATCCAACTCAAAGACGGAAGTCGTACAGTTCTTACTACAGTTAATAGTTGAATGGAGCTATGTCAGACAATAGGTTATTTTAAACCAAAAAGAAACAAGAGAATTAAGCCGGATTAAAGCACGTAGCATCTGGTGATAGCTTCCTTAACTGACGAAAGCCCTGGCTTGTTTTTGTCGATACAATTTCACGAGTGGGTTCCAAGAGGTTCTGAAAACGCATTTGTTCCTGTGCTTGCTACTTGAAGAAAGTTCTTTCAGGTACCTTGAAAACGCCCGACTTTCAAGTGTGATCTCGTTTCCCCCATTTCGCTGTCAGAGTCGAGCTTAGCACCGAACGATACTCTTGGATTGTGTTGAATGCGGAACCGAAGTGAATACCTGTGGATTACGAGGATAACATCCATGACCCAGATTTAACGTGTAACGCAGCTCCATGCACAGTGTTTTGTTTTAAGAATGAGATGTCAGCAGACTAGAAGCTTAAAAACGTACTCATTGTGTGCATGCAAAAAATTGTGCGCGGATGACACAGAAAACTCTCAAAAAGTACGTACTGCAAACGAAATAATCGCTGATTGTCATGTGATTTTGACGTCATGTGTCCTGATATCCGGCTCAAAGTCTAACTTTTTCTCATCATTTGTTATAAAGTAATTTTACTGTGCAACGGTAGTGTGGGCGTATACGTTCTTCGCTGTCTGCGTTTGCAGATTTGGTTTGTAGTAAACTATCAGTAGTCTGCCCAAAACGATCTGCAGCTTGCGTTAACAAATTCCAGAAATTCAGTAGCAAAGTCAAAAGCTATCGTGAATATCTTACGAGCATTTTCCCGCGCTTTGCACGGGTTGCAAGCTTTCGCTTCGACTTCTGATTGGTTCGTTGCGTTACGTCTCTGCTGATTCACCTCTTCCGGTTA